>APFE031747140.1:239603-256326 GCA_000404065.3 Pinus taeda
TTATTGCCGTCAAAGTTAGGTGTCAGATCCTCTTTTTGAGGTTTTGTGGCCTCTTTTTTCTTGCCATTGGGGGTGTTTTGTTGGGCTTGACTTTTTGTTCCTCTTCCTGACTACACTCTTTTCTCTTGATAGGCTCCTTTCCAACTGTCATGGCCATCCTTCAGGATTTGCGTCTTTTTTTCTATTTTCTTTTAGGCATCTTCCTTCTTATGTTGGCAATGGGGTTCAATGATACTCCTTAGAAGTTGTCATTTTTTCTTGATGCTTTTCCGTTGTCATAGTTTCAGTTGGGTTTGTACATCGATCTTCTGTTTTGTTGTTGTTTATGGACATATCTTTGTATGTAATGACTACCCATTGTGGGCTTCTTAGGGTTCATTTTCATGGGTTTTTTCAATGGGCATGTGTTCCCTTTTAATTGATATATGTATCAAACATTTCTTTGCTCAGGAATGCATACACACATTGTGCATCTACATAATGTAATTTTTATATTCATTAACAGAAATAACGATTTTTTTCTCTAAAAAAAGGCTTTATTAGTAAAATTGAAGGTTTATCAATAACATTAACATTAAGATTAATAACATTAATGTAGCTATTAATAATGTTAATAATATTTATTTTAAGGTTTAGTAATTATTTATTAATAGTGTTTAAAGTTTATTAAAGATATTGAGGGTATTATAAAGATTTATTAATAATAACATTTATTAGTATATTAATAAGGTTTAATAATTTTATACTTTTATTTAAACTGTAAAAGCTTTATAATAATGCATTAATAAGTATGCTTCAATGCATTAACACACTAATAATACATTTGTACTCTAGAGATTAAGATAATAAGTTAGATATTATTATATAAATATACACGTAAACACATGTCAATCACTTGGTTAACCATAGTCAAAATTGACATGGACATTGATATAGTCATTACACTTAACTTTAAATTTAATAACTTTACATAATAAATTAATATAGGTTTAATGTGTGTGTGTTACACACACACGCACATTAAACCTAGGTTGAGGTGCCTGCTTATTGGTTGAAAGAAAAACCGATCCACCCACGATGGGATGCTTATCTCCAAGATTGTACGAGGATATTATTTAATATTTCTTTTTTCAATATTTAATTTTAAATATAACATTAATAAATTTTCCCAACAATGCAAATATATTAACTATGGTGAAACCAATTCAAATTTTGTCAACAATGATCACAATGGTCATCCATGGTTAACATGGTCAACCATATTCATTTATAGTTAAACATTGACAACCATGGTCAACATTGTTCACCAAGAGTTTGAGCAACAACATGTGACTTAATGGATGTTTCTATTATTTGTAATTGATTTTCCTTAATTTCTCTCTTGAATGTTTCCAGCTTCCTTTTAATGTTTTATTGAATTTTTTTTTATGCATGATTGGTTCATGTGGTTTTTATTGATTTAAGGGTTTGTGATAAAGTTAAAGACCTTTTTTGAGTAAAAAAAAGTTTTATTTATTTATTTTGTCATGTTTATTTGAGAGAGATATGTCATTAGGCTTAATATATGGCTTCACTTATTCTATGGGTATTCAATTTGTTTATCTAAAGTGAAGGAATTAGATAAGTATCTAGCTATTAGAGAAGAAATGTATAAAAAACCAAAAGAATTTGATGTAAATATTCATGATTTTAATATAGCTATTGATAAACAATATTTTCATGTGAATCCTCTAGAATGTGATTTACACAGAAAATGAATGAGTTGTTTGAATATCTCAATACCTAGTTTGAGAAAAATAACCTCTAAAGTTCAACATTGTACACTTTTGGGAGTACCTCTCCAACTAGTTGCCCTTGGGGGTTAATAAGACCTTTCTCATAAAAAATGATAAAATCATACAAAGAGATTTGCAAGAGCTTATAATAAGAAACTTCACAAACATAACCATTATGTTTCTTTTCTCAAACATGTAAAATGAGTGTATTATAGTTTAAAATGTTCTTTTTTCTTATTATTATAAAATGATTTCATACATTATTAAGTATTATGTAAAAATTTACAATGTTTTCTAATATTGTGAAAGATTTATCAAGACTATAGTGTTTTATAATTCATTGAAAGATTCACCAAAAAATTATACCTGCATATAATTTATATTATCGGTAAAATAGGCTATACTTTTTCCTATGTGTCATCAGGATTCACCCATTTATTATACAAATAAATTTTGGGGGGTTTGTTAAAATTTCGACTCGTTAACTCATGGAAGTTTCCAGCGAGTGAGCCTCCTTTAGGCGCCTTGGAAGAGGTTTTCACCCAGAGTTATTTATTTATTTATTTTTCTTCAAAATTACCAATTTCCTTATAGAGGTTTTTAGCTAGTGAGACTGTCTCAAGTTCCTCAAAGGAGGTTTTCGCTTGAGGTTTTTTTTTTCTCCTTCTTTTACTTTTTTTTTTCTTTCTTGTTGGTCAAGGAATAGATGGATTGGGAGATCTAATTCTCTCAATCAGATTCATTTTCTTATAAATCATCCCTGGAGAGGGATTTCTTGTAAATATTTAATTGATATCCATTCACTAGAAGTGGTATTTGTTCTTCATTTATAGCCTTGATTTTGATAGAGTCGTTATCATAACACTTCTCCACTAGGTAAGTCCCTAACCATTTGGTCAAGAGTTTTCCTTTGAAATCCTTAAACCTAGGGTCATTCAAGAGGTACTAATCACCCTCTTGGAAGGCTCTAGTTTTAATGTATTTGTTATGCCATACTTTTCTCTACAGTTGGAATACCTCAATGTGTAACAATGTTTGCATTGTATGATCATCTAAGGCATTCAACTATTGCAACTTATAAGCATGTGCTTTGGTCATATCAATGTCAAGATAGGCTTCCATACTTAGCGTGTTGTGCTCAAATTTAGTTAATAATATAGCCTTATTCTCATAGACTATCTCATATGGGGTGAAACAACCGGTGGTTTTCCAAATAGTGTTGTAGGTTCAAGTGGTTTAGCAAGCCTTTCCACCTAGTCCCTTTTGCTTCCATTGATCACTTTGGTAAGAGTGTTATTTAATGCCATGTTAGTGACTTCTACTTATCCATTTTCTTAGGGGTAGTATGGAGTAGACTTCTAATGGTGAATGTGGTGTTGCTTCATTATCCCTTAAATCACATTGGAGGTGAACTGGGATCCTTTCCCTGACACATGTTTTATTGGAAAGTCAAACTTGTAGAATAAATTTTCCCATGAGAATTCAACCACTTTATATTCTACTGTTTCCTTCATGCCATTCACTTTAACCAATTTGGTCACGTAATAAGTGCATACAGTGATGTACTTTTTTTTGGTCTAGATGGGGTATCAGTATGACCAATGAATACCCTACTCCATTTCTCAAATGGCTCAAAATGCGCTTGAGATTGAAAGGGAATTTCATCCTACCGAGTAGGTTCTCCCATCCTCTGCCACTCATCACATTGTGCAATGCATCTCTGGGAATCTTTGTGAAGGGTTGGCCAAAAGTATCTTTCTTGCAGGATTTTGTAAGTTGTCCTCCCTGTAGCAAAATGACCCCCATTGTGTCCATCATGGAAAGCTAAGAGGATTTCATAGACTCATCCTCTCTCACACATCTTCTCATAATCTGATCAAAGCCCATCTTGAAGAGGTTTCCCTGAATCCAAGTATAGGAGGAACCTTTTTTGATAGTATTTCTCTTCTCCTTTGAAGATGGGTGAAGAGGGAATTGACCAGTAGCTAAATAATTGGAAAAATTAGAAAAACATGGAGAAATAAGTGATATGGAAATAAGATGCTCATATGGAAGTTGGTCATCCACCATTTCTTCATCTGTAGACAACGTTAGTATTGACAGGAAATCTGCAATAACATTATCTTTTCCTCATTTGTCAACAATAATCAAGTCAAATTGTTGCAACAACAATAACCACTTAATTTTGCGAGAATCCACATTTGGATTATTCATTAGATACTTTATTGTTGCATGATCGATATGCATGAATACTGGGTAACCAATGATGTAATGTCTAAATTTATTTTAAAAATGTGCAATAGCAAGGAACTCTTTTTTAGTTATGTTATAGTTTAGTTCAACATTGGATATTTGTTTTCTAATAAAATAAATTGCATGGGGGAATTTGCCTTCAATTTTTCTTAGAGATGACCCAATTTCCATTCCTTATGCATATGTATGACTGTGAAAGGGAAAGGTCAAATTTGTACCCTTGAGGATCTATCCATAAAAAAAAACATCTTTGGTAAAAAATGAAAATAAAGGAGAATAAAATTTACTATAATCTTTTATATGTCTTTGATAATATCTTACAAGGCCTAAGAGGCTTCTAACATCTCTTTTCTTTTGAGTAACACTTATTAGCAACCCTTTCACTACCTAATCTTTCAAAGTATATGAATGATCCCATCAAGCACAATCCTATATACCCCCTGGTCCCACTAAACTACTAGAAGACGTACCTAAGTTCGATCGTAAACCGAGAGAATATTTGTATGATTAAGATTACGTCCACTTTATGATGAATATTATTATCTTTTAAATAAGCATTGTTACAATATCATGGGCCAATACCATGGCTTACTAATACCACATGCCAAAAACCATAGCTCTATATGATTTTTTTTAACAAATTAATTTAACTAAAGGGACATAACTATTTTTTAAATAAATATCAACTTTTGATTTGTGATGAGTACTAAAAATATTCTAGAACATCCTATAAAAAATAAATCCTACCATTCACCTATTAATTATTAATAATCAAAATAAATTTATTAAAACTTTATTCTAAAATAGACACATGTATCAACATAGTTTGGATTCATGTTTCTCTTGTCTTTTTTTTGATGAAAAACGATACTTTGATCACTGTCATGAAGTGCCTTATGCTTTATGGATAACGACAAAATTAAATCCCTTTTATCTAGTGACTGACATATGAAAAGTTATAGTTCATAAAATGTTGGTAATCTTACAAGTTCAAACGAAATATGGTTTGAGTTATATTGTCAAACATAGAAGTGAGAATTTATATGAATCCAAGTTGATAAAGTTGAATGTTGGATATGAATTTGAATTTTTTTTAGATAAATGAATGTTAATCATTCAATTATCATATTTTTCACAATGTGTTTGATATTAATACATTTATAGAAGATAAATTAAATCGTTCATGATAGAGCCTATGTCGAGTCGGAGGTTTATGTTTCATTAGAGGAATTTTGAGGTATAAAATGGACCTCCTAAGGAAATTATAAAATAATAATGGAAATAATAAAATAAGATTAGATTACATCATCAAATTTTAGAGGGAAAAAATAAAACAATAAAAACTACTTTTTCAACTCGTATTTTCAACTTATCTCCCTAAGGTTTTACTCAAATTTGAAGCGTGGGTACTCATTGGATGAAAAATTAATTCGTCATCCATGGAGTACCCATGTTACATACTTTTGATGGACCCTGGTACACGAAAAAATGAGAAATACATGAAAAACATGATTGCAATCATGTTTTTTCATGTATTTCTTATTTTTCTTGTAGCATGGTCTATCGAAAGTATGCAACATGGGTACTCCATGGATGACGAATTAATTTTTTCATCCAATGAGTACCCCCACTCCAAATTTGAGTAAAACCTTAGGGAGATAAGTTGAAAATATGAGTTGAAAAAATAGTTTTTATTGTTTTATTGTTTTATTATTTTTTAATATTTTTACATTTTTACTCAAAAAATGGTGAATCATCCCCTATGGTTAACATCATCATCTTGAATCCTATTGGTTCTTATAAATTTTATTTTGGTTGTATATTTTTCTTAGGAGACCCATTTTAGACCTCAAAATTCCCTTGATGTGGGCTTTAGAGATGATATATTAGGGTGGCATCTTGGTCCTGTTATTGGTGCGTTTAGTTTATTTTATTTTTTCTTTGTAGGGAAAGGAATTCATAGTAGTTGCTACAAGTGCACCCCCCAGGTTTTAACTATGCTGCCAAGATAGAGAATGCAATGTAGACGAGGGGAGGTGGTAATGCTCTTTAGGGTCAAAGAGGAGCAAGTGTCTTCGCTCATGATTCAGCTACCACTTATTTGAATGTAGTTTTGCCAAAGACTAGGAAAGAAATTTGAAAGCTTGAAACTCAAGAGGGGATAGAAAGCCAATCTTCTTTGGACTATGAGATCATGAAGGATATGTTAACATGGGTTACTGGCCTTAGGCACACCAGGGGTAGGAAGAAGCAATATTTGAATTATATGGCTTTACATTGGCAAATGAAACCCTATTGAGTCTCGCCTTGAAAGATAAGCAAGTGGAGCAGTATAATGTCTTTGCTTCCTTGGAAAACATCAAAAAGACGCTTAAAAACCAATGGTTTGCCTAAACATGATTGATTCCTGCCTAGAACATGTGGAAGGTCATTGCTTGTGAATTTGGTAGTGGTAATCTGATTGACCCTCTAGGCTCAAGTGTGAGGGTCCCTACAACAATCTCCTCATCAAACAATGATTAATGACCAAGCAAGGTGGCTTAGCCATTTGGTGGATTATGTTTTTGTCTTCGACCCGAGTAGTAGGGCACATGTTTATTTTGAAGGTCTTGACTTGTGTTTGTTTTAGTTGCTCATCTTGACATATTTTTCCTTGTCTTGTTTATTGTGTGTTTATTATGGTGCTAGCTATGGCATTTACATAGTTCTGATTTGATAAGTATATTTTGGTGGAAATGTAATGTGTGATGGGTTAATAGTTTTATTGCCAACTTTAAGTATATTTTGGTGGCAATGTAATGTGTGGTGGGTTAATGGTTTTATTGCCAACTTGAGTGCTCGTATTTTTATTAACAAAATACTAATTTTGGCGAATATATAAGTTTTATTTATTGGCAATATAATGGGTTAATGATTTTGTCACAGACATGGCACACAACTATTTATGATTTCTATTGTATTTAAATTTGAATGTAAACTTTCTAGTGTAAATCTTGCCTATCTGGATGTGTAAAAAAAAAAGCAAACTCTTAAAAATATAATATAGAAAAATATTGAAATATTTGTGGCATTTATTTCATAATAATTGAGACTCAGAGATAGCTATCCTCACTGTTGGTTTGACACCTAAGATTTTGCCACTTCAAAAGAAAAAAAAACAAAAAATTGCATACTACTTAGTCCAATGCGTTGCATTGCACCTCACTGGCAGCATTGCACCCCACTGGCATTTTGAACGTAACGGATCACTGACACTTACACGTAGAAAAACCATCCACGAGTTGAAAACGATGAATTTTTGTACTTTTTTTTTTTCTCCTTTGTGGCCTAACCTCATATAGTGCAGATTCAATGTATTTTTTTCTCCTTTGTGGCCTAACCTCATATAGTGTTGTTAGCTCTTAGAGTCGTGTTTATAATGCCATAATATTAATATTTTCAGAGGTATCAAAGTTGCCTGAGCAAGTGGTATTTTTATTTTAATTTTCCAATGCATGGTGTTCCAATTGACTGAATATTTTCTATTTTTTCCTACGCCAGCATTGTGGAATTTTGGTACGAATTTCGAATATAAAATATCCTACGGTTTCTGTAACTCTATAACTTTAGCGCTGAGTTGGTAAAATTTTTTATTATATTTACTCGATGGAACCTTTCTTCCAAACCCATCATAATGATAATGGCCATGTATGTTATGCATTAATATATACATGCATGGGTGTGCATTTCTTTTCAATAAAATAAAACAAGTTATCAATAACCAAATTCCAAGACAAATAAAAACTTGACTAACGAATCATCTGCTGGGATTGCTGTGGGTTGCTGTGGGTGGGGAGATTTTTTTTTTTAATTTGTTTGTATTATGAAGACAAGCACAAAAGCATTTCACTTTGACTGCCTACCTAACTATTGCAAGTTGAAATTATCATTATTTTTTTATGATCTATTGATCTGGTCTTTTTCAAATCTAAACTTCTCCACCTGTATGGGATAGTTAACTAAGATTGTTTTCACTTGCATGAGATAGTTAATTGATGACTATTTGACCAATTAACTAGGATTATGTGTTCGTTCATCACTGTATGTTCGTATCACTCTAAATTTACTACTAGACTCACTATTATATTGGTTCAATCATGTGGAATATATTATATTGAATTGGATTTTCTCATAATTTTCACATGAATAGAATTCATTAATTATTTTCTCTATCAATTTTATTTCTTCTTTCCTTGCAAGTTTTGTTAATTATTTTCTAGCTAGATCCAACGTGCAGGTTCAACTACAATTTCACATGGTATTAGAGCCCATGGGAACTAGGAAGGAGTATAAACAATCTATTATCAGATTGGAGATATTGAAAAGAATGGAGTTTTCACCTTCCACAACTCTCACGTCATATAATTATTTCAATTGGAAGCTAAAGATTCTACTACAACTCTTAAGTAGAGGCTTATATCAAATAGCCATGATAATGGAGACTGAACCAATTTCTGCAATTGAAAAATCCAAATATTTCAACCACATGGACAAGGCCTTCGATCTTTTATGCTTATCAATTTCTCTAGAACTATTGTTTCATATTGAAGTGTGCACAACTCCAAATCAAGTTTGGACCACTTTAGAGACACTCTTTGGGAAGCAAGATGAGATGTGGGGTCACATCCTTCAACATGAACTAAACTAATTAGATCCAAGTAGTTTTGAAAACACTCAATATTTCTTCACAAGGTTCAAAGTCTTGTTACTCTAGTTGAATGAATGTATATCGACAAATCCAAGCAAGAGATCCAATTAATTCTTGCAATATTGTCAAAATTGGGTCCAGAGTATGCTATATCTATCTCCACTTTTCACACAATTAGGCTTGCAATAGGCGTAACCTAAAAGATTCCCACACTTGATGCTTTTATTGAGTCCTTGATACATGAGCAAGATAAGCTCATAAATAAGGGCACATTAAAAAATTCCAAATCCCATGCACCTTTTGTGCGTGAAAGGGGCAAGGCCAATTTGAAATCCAATCAACAATCCAAAGGCAAAGGAAAGAAAAATAATTAGATCCAAGAAAGGGAGGAAATCCCAAACCTCCAAATGAATCTACTAGCTCAAAGGAAAAGAAGGGCAAGAAGCGACAATCAAAATGCAACTATTGCAACCATAGTTACCATCTAGAATCATCATGCATGAAGAAGACAATTGATCTCATGGTGCCAACTCTTCAAGAGAACAATCTTGGTGATTGTATTCTAGAGAGTGTTAAGAAGAAGTAGGGAGAAACAACACCTGAAACAAGAGGGAATGCACATGCATAATTTGTTTTTCATTCTTCTCCTAATGCATGGATCATAGATTTTGGAACTTCACATCACATGATGTCCACAAAATATGCTCTCTTTTCTTTCAAACCATGTGTTGGTCCTCTTATTCTCAAGGGAGATGATTCTATAGTAGAGGCAACTAGACAAGGGACGGTCGATCTTGGAGATGGAAACTTTGAGAATTTCCTCCATATTCGAAGCTTTCAGTAAATCTTCTCTTTGTGTATACAATAACACATATTGGCATCAGAAGGAGAGTTGAATTCACCATAGATTTGGTGAGCATATACAACATGCAAGATAAATCCAAAATTGCAGTTGGTAAGGTAAATCATCAGTCTCATCTATACACTTTTTCTAAATTTGTTCCTCAATCAAATTCCACTTTCCTATTGAAGCATGGAAATGATGAAAGTAGCATTTGGCATGAAAGGTTTGGACACTTAAATTTTAGATACATGCAACAACTTATCAAATAGGGGATGGTGAAAGGCTTGTCTGTCATGTAATTTTCTAATGGAGTTTGTGAAGGATGTGCTCTTGGAAAGCATCCACAAGAAATGTTTGGGAAGGGGAATGCATGAAGGCCCTCCTCTCCCTTGGGGCATGTTCTTGGTGATCTTATGTGGCCATTTCCAAATACTTCCATTGGAAAAGTGTGATATGTTCTCGAATTGATATATGATTGAACGAAATACGCATAGGTATACTTTTTCAAACTCAAATATTAAGTTTTTTAGCATATCAATATTTTCAAAGCACATGTAGAAAAATAATTTGGAAATATGATCGAGATACTACGTGCAAATAATGGGGGGAGTATGTCAACAAGGATGTCCAACATTTTTGTGATGAAGTAAGAATACATTTGCAACACACAATTCCTAGTGTTCCGTAGTAAAACATGGTAGTTGATAGGAAGAATAGATCCTTGAAAGACATGGACTATTGCATGTTTCATGCAAGGTCCCTTTCTTCCAAATTGTGGGCTGAAGCAATCAAGTGTGCTTTGTGCGCACAAAATCAATCTCCTCACAAATATGTTATACAAAAAACACATTTTGAAGAATGGAGTGGAATGCAACTAGAAGTTACACATTTCTGCTTTTTTAGATCTAGCGCATGGGTCCACATTCTTGTAGAAAAGAGGAGGGCTTTGGAGCCACAAAGAAAAGAGTGCATCCTTCCTAGATATCGGATGGTGTAAAGGGATATATATTGCTAGATCTTTCAACATAAAAGGTATTCATTGAGAGGAGTGTTTACTTTGATGAAAGTTCCATGCATGCATCTAAGAAACAACATGAAAAATCTTTTGTGTTTCCTCGTATAGTAGATCTACGAGATGATGTATTCTTTCATTTAAATTAGATTTCAGATCTAATTTTCGAAGTAGATTCAAAAGATAATGAGCATGCATGTGAAGATTTCGATTTCTGAGCAATTTCAACAAAGAAGTGGTTCCTGATGAATGATGTCTTCGATGATCCTGACATGAGATGTCAATTTCAAGAGGCACCCACATGCACTCACAGCTACAAAACCAATTAAACACATGCATCGCTACATGGTTCTAGCATTTGACCCTCAAAACTATGAAGAAGCTATAGAGAATCCTTTATTGTAAGAAGCTATGGATGAGGATTACAACTTCCTCATTAAGAGCCAAAGATGGGACTTGGTTCCACTTCCTTTAGATTAAAAGCTTGTAAAATGAAAGTGGGTCTATAAAACAAAGAAAGTAGTGGATGTACTTATGAGTAGATATAAAGCATAGTTGATGGCCAAAGGCTTTCAACATGTTCATGGAAAAAATAGACTCTATTCGGTTAACTCTCACCATTGCAATAGAAAGAAGGTGGGAGGTTCACCACATGGATGTGAAGAATGCATCTCTTCATGGTGATCTCAAAGAGGAAATTTACATGGAGAAAACAGAAGGATATGTAAAGAAATCATCTTTATTTTTCTAACTCAAAAGGTATCTTTATGGCCTCAAGTAGGAACCTAGAGTATGCTAAAATGAATTCCTATTTACTCTCTCAACATTTCATTCAATGTAAACCCAATCCAAATGTTTATATGCTAAGAAAATATGAATCTTTGTTTCTCATAGTGCTCTATATAGATGATCTACTAATCACAAGTATTTCAGCCTCAACCATTGCTATAGTCAAAACCACTTTGCTTGACATGTTTGATATGACAGATATGGGTATGTTACACTTCTTCCTTGGACTAGAAATCAACAAGAATGATTAATGGATCAAAATTTTCCAGTCCAAGTATGTGAGAGTTCTCTTAGTTTGTTTTCGATTATGGGAATTTTGACATCTAAAATAGGCCTCCTAAGGAGAATAATAAAATAAGACTTATAAATATTCAAAGAAAAAGAAAGGAAACTACTTTTTTTAATTGTATTTTTAGCTTATCTCCTCATGGGTTTACTCAAATCTCAAGTGTATGCACCCATTGAATGCAAAAATAAATTCCACATCCAATAGGTACCCACTATTGCATAATTTTGAGCAAACTCACATCAGAAAAAAATGAAAATACATGAAAAATGTGTTGTACGCATTTTTTTCATGTATTTTCAAGTTTATTCAATGTTGGTTTGCTCAGAAATATGCATAGTAGGTACTCATTGGATGCTGAATTTAATTTTGGATCCAACATGTGTCTACACTTGATATTTGAGTAAAACCATTAATAAGCAAGAAATACAATTAAAAAAGTAGTTTTCTTTTTTTCCCTCCAAAATATTATCCCTAGGGATGACATCATCATCTTGAATCGTCTTGAATCATATTGGTTCATTTAAAGTTAATTTTCTTAGCACATTTTTTGTGTTGAGGTTCATTTTTTACCTCAAAATTTCCCTAATGACATGACCAACTATCGGTTTCATTTTAGCTCTTAGAGTCTGGTTTATAATCCCATAATATTAATATTTTCAGAGGTATCAAAGTTGCCTGAGCGTGCTGAACCTTTAGCAAGTGGTATTTTTATTTTATTTTTCCGATGTATAGTCTTCCAATTGACTAAATATTTTCTATTTTTTCCCACGCCAGCATTGTGGAATTTTGGTAGGAATTTCAAATATAAAATATCCTACGGTTTCTGTAACTCTATAACTTTAGCGCTGAGTTGGTAAATTTTATTATTATAATTACTCGATGGAACCTTTCTTCCAAGCCCATCATAATGATAATGGCCATGTATGCTATGCATTAATATATACATGCATGGGTGTGCATTTCTTTTCAATAAAATAAAACAAGTTATCAATAACCAAATTCCAAGACAAATAAAAACTTGACTAACGAATCATCTGCTGGGATTGCTGTGGGTGGGGAGAATTTTTTTTTTTAATTTGTCTGTATTATGAAGACAAGCACAAAATCATTTCACTTTGACTGCCTACCTAACCATTGCAAGTTGAAATTATCATTATCTTTTTATGATCTATTGATCTGGTCTTTTTCAAATCTAAACTTCTCCACTTGTATGGGATAGTTAACTAAGACTATTTTCACTTGCATGAGATAGTTAATTGATGACTATTTGACCAATTAACTAGGATTATGTGTTCGTTCATTACTGTATGTTCGCATCACTCTAAATTTACTACTAGACTTACTATTATATTGGTTCAATCATGTGGAATATATTATATTGAATTGGATTTTCTCATAAATTTCACATGAATAGAATTCATTAATTATTTTCTCTATCAATTTTATTTCTTCTTTCTTTGCAAGTTTTGTTAATTATTTTCTAGCTAGATCCAATGTGCAGGTTCAACTACAATTTCAAATGGTATTAGAGCCCATGGGAACTAGGAAGGAGTATAAACAATCTATTCTCAGATTGGAGATATTGAAAAGAATGGAGTTTTCACCTTCCACAACTCTCACGTCATATAATTATTTCAATTGGAAGCTAAAGATTCTACTGCAACTCTTAAGTAGAGGCTTGTATGAGATAGCCATGATAATGGAGACTGAACCAATTTATGCAATTCAAAAATCCAAATATTTCAACCACATGGACAAGGCCTTCGATCTTTTATGCTTATCAATTTCCCTAGAACTATTGTTTCATGTTGAAGTGTGCACAACTCCAAATCAAGTTTGGACCACTTTAGAGACACTCTTTGGGAAGCAAGATGAGATGTGGGGTCACATCCTTCAACATGAACTAAACTAATTAGATCCAAGTAGTTTTGAAAACATTCAATATTTCTTCACAAGGTTCAAAGTCTTGTTACTCTAGTTGAATGAATGTATATCGACAAATCCTAGCAAGAAATCCAATTAATTCTTGCAATATTGTCAAAATTGGATCCGGAGTATGCTATATCTATCTCCACTTTTCACACAATTAGGCTTGCAATAGGCGTAACCTAAAAGATGCCCACACTTGATGCTTTTATTGAGTCCTTGATACATGAGCAAGATAAGCTCATAAACATGGGCACATTAAAAAATTCCAAATCCCATGCACCTTTTGTGCATGAAAGGGGCAAGGCCAATTTCAAATCAAATCAACAATCCAAAGGCAAAGGAAAGGAAAAATAACTAGATCCAAGAAAGGGAGGAAATCTCAAACCTCCAAATGAATCTACTAGATCAAAGGAAAATAAGGGCAAGTGACAATCAAAATGCAACTATTGCAACCATAGTTACCATCTAGAATCATCATGCATGAAGAAGACAATTGACCTCATGGTGCCAACTCTTCAAGAGAACAATCTTGGTGACTGTATTCTAGAGAGTGTTAAGAAGAAGCAGGGAGAAAGACCACCTAAAACAAGAGGGAATGCACATGCATAATTTGTTTTTCATTCTTCTCCTAATGCATGGATTATAGATTTTGGAACTTCACATCACATGATGTCCACAAAATATGCTCTCTTTTCTTTCAAACCATGTGTTGGTCCTCTTATTCTCATGGGAGATGATTCTATAGTAGAGGAAACTAGACAAGGGACGGTGGATCTTGGAGATGGAATCTTTGAGAATTTCCTCCATATTCGAAGCTTTCAATAAATCTTCTCTCTGTGTATACAATAACACATATTGGCATCAGAAGGAGAGTTGAATTCACCATAGATTTGGTGAGTGTATGTGACATGCAAGATAACTCCAAAATTGCAGTTGGTAAGGTAAATCATCAGTCTCATCTATACACTTTTTCTAAATTTGTTCCTCAATCAAATTCCACTTTCCTATTGAAGCATGCAAATGATGAAAGTAGCATTTGGCATGAAAGGTTTGGACACTTAAATTTTAGATACATGCAACAACTTATCAAATAGGGGATGGTGAAAGGCTTGTCTGCCATATAATTTTCTAATGGAGTTTGTGAAGGATGTGCTCTTGGAAAGAATCCACAAGAAACGTTTGAGAAGGGGAATGCATGAAGGCCCTCCTCTCCCTTGGGGCATGTTCTTGGTGATCTTATGTGGTCATTTCCAAATACTTCTATAGGAAAAGTGTGATATGTTCTCGCATTCATATATGATTGAACGAGATACGCATAGGTATTATTTTTCAAACTCAAATATTAAGTTTTTGAGCATATCAATATTTTCAAAGCGCATGTAGAAAAATAATTTGGAAAGATGATCAAGATACTACGTGCAAATAATGAGGGGAGTATGTCAACAAGGATGTCCAACATTTTTGTGATGAAGTAAGAATACATTTGCAACACACAATTCCTAGTGCTCCGTAGTAAAACATGGTAGTTGATAGGAAGAATAGATCCTTGAAAGACATGGGCTATTGCATGTTTCATGCAAGGTCCCTTTCTTCCAAATTGTGGGCTGAAGCAATCAAGTGTGCTTTGTGCACAAAAAATAGATCTCCTCACAAATATGTTATACAAAAAACACCTTTTGAAGAAGGGAGTGGAATGCAACTAGAAGTTACATGTTTCCACATTTTTAGATCTAGCGCATGGGTCCACATTCTTGTAGAAAAGAGGAAGGCTTTGGAGCCACAAAGAAAAGAGTGCATCCTTCCTGGATATCAGATGGTGTAAAGGGATATATATTGCTAGATCTTTCAACATAAAAGGTATTCATTGAGATGAGTGTCTACTTTGATGAAAGTCCCATGCATGCATCTAAGAAACAACATGAAAAATATTTTGTGTTTCCTCGTATAGTAGATCTACGAGATGATGTATCCCTTCATTTAAATTAGATTTCAGATCTAATTTTCGAGGAAGATTCAAAAGATAACGAGCATGCATGTGAAGATTTCGATTCCTAACCACTTTCGACAAAGAAGTGGTTCCTAATGAGTGATGTCTTGGATGATCCTGACACAAGATGTCAATTTCAAGAGGCACCCACATGCACTCACAGCTACAAAACCAATTACACACATGCATCGCTACATGGTCATAGCATTTGACCCTCAAAACTATGAAGAAGCTATAGAGAATCCTTTATTGTAAGAAGCTATGGATGACGATTACAACTTCCTCATTAAGAACCAAACATGGGACTTGGTTCCACTTCCTTTAGATTAAAATCTTGTAAAATGAAAGTAGGTCTATAAAACAAAGAAAGTAGTGGATGTACTTATGAGTAGATATAAAGCATAGTTGATGGCCAAAGGCTTTCAACATGTTCATGGAAAAAATAGACTCTATTCGGTTAACTCTCACCATTGCAATAGAAAGAAGGTGGGAGGTTCACCACATGGATGTGACGAATGCATCTCTTCATGGTGATCTCAAAGAGGAAATTTACATGGAGAAAACAGAAGGATATGTAAAGAAATCATCTTTATTTTTCTAACTCAAAAGGTATCTTTATGGCCTCAAGTAGGAACCTAGAGTATGCTAAAATGAATTCCTATTTACTCTCTCAACATTTCATTCAATGTAAACCCAATCCAAATGTTTATATGCTAAGAAAATATGACTCTATGTTTCTCATAGTGCTCTATATAGATGATCTACTAATCACAGGTATTTCAGCCTCAACCATTGCTATAGTCAAAACCACTTTGCTTGACATGTTTGATATGACAGATATGTGTAAGTTACACTTCTTCCTTGGACAAGAAATCAACAAGAATGATTAATGGATCAAAATTTCCCAGTCCAAGTATGTGAGAGTTCTCTTAGTTTGTTTTCCATTATGGGAATTTTGACATCTAAAATAGGCCTCCTAAGGAGAATAATAAAATAAGACTTATAAATATTCAAAGAAAAAGAAAGGAAAATACTTTTTTTAATTGTATTTTTAGCTTATCTCCTCATGTGTTTACTCAAATCTC
This sequence comes from Pinus taeda, assembly GCA_000404065.3. Lineage (NCBI taxonomy): Eukaryota > Viridiplantae > Streptophyta > Pinopsida > Pinales > Pinaceae > Pinus > Pinus taeda. The sequence continues at coordinate 256,254 of APFE031747140.1, forward strand.
AAGTGTATGCACCCATTGAATGCAAAAATAAATTCCACATCCAACAGGTACCCACTATGCATACTTTTGAGCA
>APFE031747142.1:0-19574 GCA_000404065.3 Pinus taeda
CACTTTTCATAAATTTTCAAACTGGATCCATATACATCAAATGATCATCAAGTACATGTAAATTATACAGTCAGCTGCAATAACCAGATCAACAGTAACAGAACTGAACCCAGAACACCTTATCAACAAGAAAAATTCAACCAATAGAAGATCTTAACACAGATACGCAGTTTTCTTCTTACTGGACTGCGTCGCTACGCACGTCACCCTCTGCTTCTCTGCGTATACCCGCAGAGTTACTTCTGCTGTACTGCGTGGCCACGCACTGCTCCTTTCCCTGATCTGCGTACAGTACGCACCAAAATGTACTATCGCGCCGCGTACTGCACAGAAATCACGCACCCAGAAGAACTAACGCGCCGCGTACTGTCATCGCAGGTACGCACCCAAAACACTATTGCGCCGCGTACTTAAACAACAAGCACGCACCTGAAGCACTGACGCGCTGCGTACCCACGCACTTCACCTTTGTCGTCTCTGTGTACCCACGCGCTGCACCTTCGTCTATTCTGCGTACCCACGCACTGACCCTTTGTTGCCTCTGCGTACCCACGCACTGCCACTGTTGATCACCTGCGCACCTCTGATTAGGGCCAAAATACAGTCAGATACTCAACTGACTTGCGTCGAGAAATCACCCTTCAAGATTCGCTTTCACTTCTCTTCTATAGATCAAGCTTTTTAAAAACCGAGAACCCAATAGAAATCAGATCTTAAGATATTCAATACTCAAAAGATGCCCAAGCCAAATGATCTCCTTAGCTTTATATAGGCAAGCTCTTCCTCAAATCAAGGATCATGGGGTTCAATAATAATAATAAAATAAACAATACCACGGGCCAAAACCATGATAACACAATACCGTCAGCTAAATACCATGAGAAACCCCATGTGTGGGCACTTTATTGCCTTGAAGTGTGTGCACTGGGGTACGCACCCCATGAATGGGTAACCCGCGTATTTGGACGCAGTCCCTGCACGGTATACCTGCGGGTACGCACCTCCTGAACTGTTCTCCTGCGTACTTCTTTATTTTCATCAAAATGAGAGCAACGCCATGGGTGTTGCCATCAAGTACAACATCTGAAACATATAATCATACCAGAACCATAATGCCAACAATTCGTCGCAACAGATATGATAAAATTATATTTAAAAGTGCAATTCTACACTATTATAGTTTTGTTAGATTTCTAGATTTCTAGATTTATTGTTAATAGTACATGCACATGAATTTAAAATTATTCAAAAAATATAGAATGGAAAAATAAAATATCGCACACATCTAGCACATAAAATGACATGGAGAACCCTTTTGGGAGAAAAAACCAACGGGAAGGTGAAGTCACTCCACTCTCTTTCTCTAAACGGAAATATGGTTTTGAGTACAAAGAAGTATAAGTGATGGCCTGTGGGTTGCTACAGTGCAAAAATCCTCACTGTGTGCTCGACCTCCTATCCCTCTTTTCTATTTTTTCTCAACTATGGAACAAATGCAATAAAAAATGGAACCCTTTTCCCTCTTAGTGGTCTGGTTATAACACAACCCGAAAAGATACTAGTGGTTAGGTTTGACTACCTCAACTCTTAACCAAAGTTACAATATAGACTCTTTTAGACTGTTTTACATCATAATCACATGGATAGTCCCTCTTTCATGAATAATGGGGGCTGACATGGAATCCTCTCAAATTATGGTGGTGAAAATATGAAGGTCAACTTCTAAGTGGCATAACTTTAACATACAAACTCCAATTGACATGATTCTTGCACCATTGGAAAGGTCTCTTTGTGTAGAAAAGGGAAAAAAAGTGCCACACTAAAGTGGAACTTTTTTGCCCCTAAAAAATGTTGTTTAATGCCTCAAAATCCTCTTGGAAGGTTTCAAACCTTGTTTTTCCTAACTTCATCCTGCTAGTAAAAACAATTATGTGAGCTAATTCCTCCACTTTTTCCACTATGAAAGCATCACGATGGATGAAAAACAATATAATGATCCAATCCAGATCACTTCTTGTCCATCTAGGGTTTGCATCCTACAAACTCTAGGTCTTTTCCTTTTTAATTACAAAGCAACAAGGCCACTATACTATGTTTCAATGGAATATGAAAAGTACATTAACATAAGTTCGAAGTCTTCTTCAAGCTAAACATCACACCAAGCTCCAAGACTCATCTACTCCTTTCTTCCTCTGTGCTCTTAATAGAGGGTTGATATCGCAAAAACCCTAGGTCTTCTTCTCTTAATGCTTCACACAAGCACTAAGACCCGAGCTCATCCCCGTAATTAGAATTCATCTTTGTGTCATGTATTGGATTTAGATCATAAACTCTAGGTCTTTATCCTAGACAGTGTTCACCAAGGAAATTAAAAACATAGAATAATGTGTACATCAATAGTGAGTAATGGAAATGGCTCTCTGCTCCATTTATATGGAATATTGAAGGAGGCCAACACAAAACATAGAATAGGTCCACAAAAGTAATCCTAGACCTAAGTCAACAAGGAAACCCCATATAGAGTTCTTTATAGTACAAGGATGATGAGTGTCATACTAGAGTTTTACCAAACCTCATGGTGGTTCACCCTCCAAGCATTATTCCCTTTTCACACAACGATCCTACTTCGAGATGGTACATTATGTAGCAAGTTGTAGTCCAATATCCCCTCTTACACAATAAGTCATTCTCCAAGTGTCCTCATCCAAGGTGCTATTCCTTTGGTTGTATGCCACATTTCCACTTTCACCCAATGCTAATCAACATGTGTGCAAGGTGTTTACCTTCCCCAGTGTTTCTCTTGGACATATGTATCTACGTCTAGAACCAAAATCCATAAAGTATGCACCTCAACCCAGGTATAAGATGTATTGGGTTCTTGCTGCAATTTTTGAATGAGTTTCAACACCTCTTCGTCATTCTTTCATTCATCCCTTGCTTCAGTCATCCAATTAGGTTGGATAATAGAAATGGCATAGAGTAATGCTTCCACACCCTCATCCTTTCTTGAGAGTGCATCTGGACAAAAAATTTCTTCCCTTTTTGTAGATGATTTCAAAGTCATAGCCCAATATATTTGTGACCCATTTTTTCTGCTCTTCTGAAGATAATCTTTCTTCCAAAAAAAATTTAAGGCTATCATGATTTGTTTTTACCTTGAAGTGTCTTATCATTAGGTAAGGTCATCATTGCTTTAGTGCATGTAGTATTGCCAACATTTCCTTCTCATAAATAGGTTTGTGTAAATACTTTCCCTTGATTGGAGAACTTTGAAAAGAAATTGTTCTTCCTTCCTGCATTAAAACAACATCAATTCCATTTCTTGAGGCATCACATTCCCCAATAAAGGTTTTTTTGGAGTCTAATGTAGCTAAGACCAGTGCTTGGCACATTGCCTCTTTAAGATGTTCAAATGCCTTAATTTCTCATAGAGTCCAAGAAAACACATATTTCTTCACTATTGTTGTTAGAGGCACTACTATTCTCCCATAATTCCTAACAAACTTGCAATAATACCTTGTCAACCTGAGAAATCATATAATATTCTTTAGGGTTGTGGGGATTTTCCATTCCTTAATGGCTTTAATTTTGTTATGGTATACCTTAACACCCTTATGAGATACAATATGACCCAAATATTCCACCTCCTGTACTCAAAAGAAACATTTGGAGGTTTTTGCATATAGTCGTTTCTCCTGCAATAATTTGAGCACCCTGCCAACATGTTGAACGTGATCCTTCCAAGACTTGTTGTAGATTAGTGTACCATCAAAAAATACTAACACAAATTTTCTAAGGGTTTGAAAATGGAATTCATCAAACCTTGAAATGTAAAATGTGCATTAGTAAGGCCAAGAGGCACGACCAAAAATTCATAATGACCTTCATGAGTTCTAAATGTTTTTTTCAGAATGTCTTCAACCTTCATTCTAATTTTGATGATATCCTAAACGAAAATCCAACTTGGTGAAGTAAATTTCTCCATGTAATTCATCTAACAATTCATCAATCACAAGAATGGGAAATTTATCTTTAATAGTGAGCTTGTTAAGCTCCCTATAATCTATACACATACACCATGATCCATCCTTCATGTGCACTAATACTATTGGAGTAGAGAAAATTTCACTCTTTTGGGCATAGGGATACCTGTAAGGCCTGATGTTTGTAGGAACACTTCATGGAATCAAGTGAATAACATGATCATAATCAAGAATAGGTGGGAGGCCTCTAGGAGTCTCAAATACCTTGGAATGATTGTCCAAGGCTTTTTGGATATTTGCATAAATGGATGATTTTGATGTTTGAACCTCTAGTGAGCATAATTGTGAAACTACACTCCATTGTTATTTCTTAAAAATATTTTCCATGCAATTAGAGCTGACTATCTTCCCCGGTTTCCCTGCGGTACCCCTTAATTCAATTTCCTTTCCTTCCCAAAAAACTTTCAAGTAAAGTTCTTGAAAATTAAAAATTGTCACCCTCAAATATTGTAACCATTGGAATCCTAATATAACATCAACACCACCCATTGAAATGGAAATAATTGGACTATTCAATACATATTCCCCCATGATTAGCTTGATATTATGACACTTTCTAGAGAAATTTATAGTTCCTCCATTTGAAACCATCACTTGACACTCTTGTGTTGGATATAGAAAGCAATTCAATTCCTTGGCTATCTTACAATGAATAAAATTATGGGCACTACCTGAGTCAATCAACACTATTAACTTTTTCTTCTTGATATATCCTTGTATCTCGAGAGTTTGAGGAGTGGTAATTCTAGAAAATGCATTACAAGATATGGTCAAGTTCATTTCTTCTTTCTCTAGGGTTGCTTCTTGGTGTATGTCCTCTTCTTTTGATGTTTCTTGTTCCCTTTCTTTGTCTTCTTCACAATCTATGAAAAATAATTTCTTCTCCGTACACTTATGACCTTTAATGTATTTTTTATCACAACCATAACAAAGCCCTTTTTATGTTTTTTCCTCCAGTTGTTATGGTGCCAACATTGTAATTTGTGGGAGACAAGGAACAACAACACTTCCATCTTTATAGTTGTGAGTGGTAGAAATCCTTGTTGCCATAATTTTTCTTTCAACTTTTCTTGCCACCCTGAATGTCATCTCCAATGAATTAAGTTCCCAAAGGTGAACCTCATGTTGGATGTTATCCTCTAAATTCCCTATGAAGACATCAATCCAATGCTCCTCTAGAATATCATTTACCATAATATTCAATTTTTGGAAGTCCTCAATGTGCTTTTCCATTGAAATCTTTTGTTTGATATTGATCAATTAGCTAAAGAAGGTTTTTTTCTTTGTATCCTCATAATGTGCTATCATTTCCTCTATAAAAATTGATTAAGTGACAAGTACTTTACGAGAAAAAATCCATCGATACCATACAAATTGATTGGGTTCTAAATATAAAGATGCAATGCGTACCTTTTTTATGTGTTGCACATCATGTAGATCAAAATATTGCTCCATCTGTAGTATCCATGTTACCAAATATTTGCCATCAAACTTCATCATATAGATATTTGGAATATGGTTGATCTTCATCCTTGGGTTGGAGTCTCTAAAATCATGATTCACATTCCTTTTGTTCTCATTAAGAGTTTCATGGACTACCTTGTCACCATTAGGAAACCTTTCCTGCAACAAATTTGTCAAACCTTCTTTCAAACCTTCCATGCCTACTTTTAAAACTTCCATGTCCCTTTTTATTTTTTATTCTAAACCATCCATATTGTTGAAAATGCAACAAGAAAAACCTAATTTAATTTTGTCCTTGAATTAAACTAGGAATTAAGTTCTAATTCCACATTTCGTAACAACTTGTAATAGTTAACTAAATTAATTTGACTTGACTTAGTTGTCTCAGTTAATTTGAGTTTGGAGTCTAACAAGAGTCATGTAGAGTGTCTCCTATTTTTTAGGAGCCCTGGTTGAGTTTATTTTGAGTTGTAATTATTTAATTCAATTTAGCTGAGTTAAATTTAGTTAAACTAGTTCCAACTAATGGAGGAATGAGTGGGAGATCTAGTAGTGGGGTGTAACCAACACTGATCAACCAGTAAACTGAATATTCACTCATATTTAACTCATGCATGTAAGATCAGAGAAAGACCCGATTGATTGGAGTTCAAGGACATTGTACTATCAATTGTATAATCATCTGAACTATACAGGTAGTTCATGCAATCAGCGAAAGGCCTATGAGAATTGCATAATTCATATTTGTGGAATTTCCCAATTAAATGTGTGCTAATTCCCTAGTAAACTACGCAAGGAAATAGGAGCTTGGCAGGCAACAAATTTGGCTAAGTATTGGCTTGAGCTAGTTTGTGAAGTAGTGAGATAGATTGAGATAGTGCAGAGGTTGCTCGGGCTTGAGAAAATCATTATAATCTTCTAATATTTTCTGATTAATGCAATATATAGATAGTAGGGGTTTTTAGCTACGTCTATCCCTATAAAATTATTGTGTTATGTGTGATTGAATTCTTTCTCTTTTATGCTTCGTGATTTCATCGATCAATTATTTTTTCTACTGATGAGTAGAGTAGAATCAAGTCAATTGTTTGAGCATATTATAGCATGATGTTTAATCTACAAGGAATTTATACATGGTATCAGAGCTTAAATTACTATAGAAGAGGAGAATATGATTTTGTCTTTTGCAGGAGAAATCGAATTTGCAGTATCATACTTCAAAGCCAATAGGATGTCGTTCTATGGATTGAGACTTGAATATTCCCTTGAGGGTAGTTCGAGCTATATTTCTTGGAAGGACACGATGGAGGTTGTGTTAGAATACAATGAGCTTAAGGAATTCATAGATAAATATATTCCTAAGCTAGGTGGTGCTTAGGATCTGGCAGAGTGGAGAAAGTGTGTTGAAAAGGTGAGAATATCCTAGAAGGAGTTCAAGATCATATTGTCTCAAACTTCCATGGTAAGGAAACTTCATTTGCAATGTGGAAGGACTTGAAAAACCTATTTCAAAATAGTATTGACCATAGGAAGTGGGCATTGAAGGAGAAGCTCAGAAAGATCAAGATGGAGAAGGGCAACACAATACCAAAGTACTTAACCAAGTTCACCAAATGCCGGGATGGGCTTGGAAGTGTTAGTGTTATAATTTTTGAAGATGATCTAGTGAGCCTAGCACTTCTAGGCCTTTCCAAGAGCTGGCACAACTACCAGGACTGAGTTAATGGGAGGAAGAAGCTACCAGAGTGGGAGCAATTATGGTCCAACTTGGTACAAGAAGAGATTCGGTGAAACACCAAAGTTGGATCCTCATCCAAGCATGATGATGAGGAGAACTGTGCCTTAGATGGAAAGGTGAGTAAAGGGAAGGGGAATTCATCCCATTCCAAATCATATTCTAGTTAGGGTGGAAAGAAGAAGGACATGTTGATGATTAAAATTTTTCACTATCAAAATCTGGGACACTATGCTACGAAGTGTCCGCACAATAAGGTCAGTAAGAAGCCCTTAGGAGGAGCAGTAGGTGAAGGTCTTGCTTCAAAATTTGAGCTGAATTTCACCCTCTGTTATATGGGAATAGTGTCCACACAGATGTTGCTATTCCCACTAATATGGGTGGCTATCTTAGAAACAAACAATCAAAGTCTACTATTGATTCCTTTTACGAAAATAGATGAGAGGAGAACCAAGAGGGCCAACCTGAGTCTTGCGCTCGATTTCCTCTCTTTCTTGATAGAGTTTCACCGCTTGTTCTTTGTCTGCTCAGCTTCCAAAGGACCTCTAGAATCACAGCAACATACTACTATGCAAGAAACAAGGATCTAAGTTCATAAATAATGCAGGATCAAATGTGCATTAACCATATACAAGCATATATAAACAAGTACACAAGAATATGGAAGGAAACAAGAATAGCTTTATTCAAATAAAAAGTAGCAAGAGGATTACAACCATGAGTAGCTCTGACCCAGCATCATCCTCCAGCTAAGAAGCCCTTCTTCACCTCAAGCAAAGTAAAATCACCCAACACTGTGAATGTACACCAAAATACCAACAACACTTCTCTATAAGTTACAAAATTCCAGCCTCTGGATCTCTGTGATGAGGGATCCATATATAGATGATTACAGATAGGTGAGTCATATTTTGGGATCTTGATTAGTGTCTTCTCTTTGATAGTTCCTGCTTCCACTTGGAGAATGATGATCTCTTACTCATCCCTAGTCGAAAATGGAGTGGGAAGTGTTAGAGGGGAAGCTTCTGGAAGATTCCATGATCTTCCACCTCGCATTTTTGTCCCTGCCATTTGTCCATTCCCGACCATCACACCCTACAGAGGAGAAAAATAGTATGCATTACACCCTGTACATTGGGAAGGTGATATGCATCGCACCCTCTGCATTGAGCTTTCAGTATGGTCTAGTTTTGACCATTTATGAGCAATTTTCAGTGGAGAACTTCTGGGAGATGATGTAATCAGTTGATCTTGTTCCTTTAGGAAATGAAGCAACACTTTTAGGGATTTAAGAGCCCTCAGTTTATGGACATTTGTGATTGGGGTTGAAGTGCCCAAAAATGTCTATAACACCCTCACTTGCATGGTGACATCAATGATGGGTAGTGTGTGGTACCTGGAAAATGGAGCTTCATTCCATATGATTGGCAACAAAATGTTCTTTAGTGACTTGGAGGAGAAGGACCTCTAGATGCACATCGGGATGGGAGATGATGGGAGGTCTAGAGCAAATGACATCAGTATTGTTACCTTTCAGAGGGAGTCTAGTTCTCCTCTCACATTAAAAGATGTCATGTATGTTCCGAGTTTGAAGAAGAATTTGGTTTTAGTTTCCATGTTGGAAGACCATGGCTTTGATGTTATATTTAGTAAGGGAAAGGCTTTCCTTTGTCACATAGACTCATGACAGGTGAAGCCAATCAGGGTTCGGGTGAAGATCCTCTACAAATTGGATGTAGAAAATTGCACCACTTTGAGCACTAAAGCAAACAGGGTGAAGAGTCGAGACATCAATGAGTTGTGCCATAGAAGATTGGGTCACTTGCACCATGGATCCTTGAAGATCATGAAAAAAATTTCTACAGGACTTCCCAAGGGTACAGTAAAGTAGAGAGAAACATGCAAATGGTGTAAATTGGGGAAGTACACCAAAGATTCCTTTCACGATGAAGATAATCAAGCACAAGTGATTCTTGATAGAGTTCACTCAGATGTGTGTGGACCGTTCTCAATAGCATCCGTGACTCTTAACACCAGAAAATCGTACACATGTTTGCACAATCCAGAAGACACTAAAAGCTGTCCAACATAATGAACAAGTGAATATTTTCTAGTTGAATATATCATGAGGTCTAAAAAATTAAATTTCTCCTAAGGTCCAAAGTTTATAAAGATAAAAAATTGATGTTGCGTGGCTATTTCTTCGATAACCATGCGTGTGCGAAATAACCTTCGAAATTCATGCGGTCGCAGAAATGGATGACTCAACAATTCAGGACGACTCCACATACTTGGGGCCAATTTTCTGGCATGAGCTCAGTCCAGTACAAATGAATTTGAGTCACCTTGAAGATATGGAACCGTTAATGGAATTATCTTGTCCTACTCATGTGTAATTATCATGCATGAACCAAGAGGGGGAAGATGGATTAAAAAATTATATATAAACAGGCCATGGGAGAGCCAAAATATGAGACATTGTTATGTTGACCAAATTGCTATCAGAGCAAACCACCATTCCATTGTTGAAACCAAATAAGGGAAGAGCACTAGAATTCTAGCCATATTACTTCTAAGTAATCCATCATCCTAGTGAGAAAAGAGGAATCCACCATTCGAGAGTATTCATACTTCTTTGAGAGAGAGGAGAAATTTGCAAAGAGATTGAGGAAAAGCACCCCTTTCTGAGGATTTTTTAGCACCATGGCTCAAATAATTCTCTTCAAGTGTCTAAGATTCATCTATTGTATTCAACCTCTACTACCAACAATCAATAAAGGGAGATTTTCCCATTATTTTGTTGACATGTTTTCTCCATTGAGCATTGTTTGTGTATTTACCTCTTTGTTTAGTTTATATTTATGTATGAATTGTTTCCACTATTTAAAATTTTGTGTTTATTTAAGTATGTCCACTAACAACACCAATTTTGCCTATGATCCTTTGCATGGAACAATCAACTGCTAAGGAGGTGTCAGTTGGTACGCCATTTCCAGAAAAAAACTACCATAGAAATGATGACCATACTGTTGTCTTTTCACTAAGCTAAATATTGTTTTTGCATGACCTTCTCTCGGCACAACCATCCTACAAGGCACTAAACACCTCTGTCGAATTTTTACAAACCTCAAGGAACTATTATGTGCCCATAAAGTAACATTTTATTTTTATTTTCTTCCCGTGCGACTTTTTCTCTAACAGAAGTGTGCACACGTTTGTGTGCGGATAAACTTCGTGGTCACTAGAACGAAAAAAAGGAGCCTTGTACATTCTCTTTTCTTAGGTGATTGGCACCCTTTAGTGAATTTCCTTCACCTCTACATTTTGGATTTTCTGTTTAATATGCTTGGTTTCTTTACTAACCTCAATTGGTGGAGAAACTAGAGTATTTTTCATTTGGTATTTTCAATACACACATAGCTTGATTAGGAAGAAAAATAAGTGGCCAAATTCCACATATATTTTTCAAACTATTTTTCTAAAATTTTCTGCAAATCACAAAGCTTAATTTGTAAAGGAGTAAGTGGCTTATCATCCACAAATCTTACTACTAACCAACACATTTATTTCTTCATTTTTTGGGACTAGGAGAAAATGTTATTATAGAAAGTAAGTAATCTCTGCTTCCCTTGCATCTCTTAGATGAACATGGGCTTGCATATGAAAACTTTTTTAAAATCACATGAATTTCCATCTCCCTTGTTAAACTCCACATAGTTTAATAGGAAAAGAGTAAGTGGCCCATAATCCACAACATATTTATTTTTCAATGCAAGGAGCAATCAACACTTAGTGTAAGTAGAAGGATATTGTAAAGGATCACCAAATATCCGCATCTTACCACACTTTGTATGCTCACTTTCATCACACGCTAAGCTTCCATACGCTTTGTATTCAAGGGCATCCAATTTCCAAAGCTTTAGGTATTTAGGTTTATTTTGTATTACAAAATCATTCCATAAGTGAATTAAGACTCCTTAGAAACAACCATAAATTGAACCAACGAAGTTCTCCCACAGGGTCCACCAAAAAAATTATAGTTTAGGTTAGGACCATTGGGGATAGGTGTCCCATAAGTTGCCATGGTCATGTTACACCTTTGAAACATAGTTGTTGAATTTCTAGGGAGATTAAATCCTTCAATCATCCCATGGAAAAGAATACTAGGGCATGGAAAAGACCTGATTCACAGGGGGTTCGGATTAGGTCCAGTGTGTGCAATACTCTTTGGGGCTACTGGACCCATATAATGCTCAGTACTAGTAATTGACTACCAAGAAGCTAAATACTTGAATTCTCACATGGAATGAAGGTACTTTAGTGGCCAAATCTAGGGCATCCTTTCCCTATAGGTGATGGTGCATGCAACACTTGAGCCTCATTCCCATTACCTTGGTTGATTCTTTGACTACTAGAAGGTGTCGCCAGTTCTTTCGAAACATTTCCCCAAGACCCATCATAAGGTATCTTCGCAAGGCCCAGTTACTTTGAGAGTGGTAAGGACGATTAGGTCTACATAGGATATTTTATCATACGCAACAGAAAAAAAAAAAGAAAAAAAAAAAAAAAAAAAAAAAAAAAAAAAAAACATTTTTTCTTGTTTTCTCGATCACATAATTTTATTGCAAAAGGAAAGTAACCATTTATTTTTTTGCTTTATTTTATGTATGTGATCTTATTGCATTGATAAGATACTTGTCTCATTCCCTCACCATACACAAACTAGCACACACTCTAATTGCACCACAGGGGACCCCACGACTCCCCGTCGATCTAAACGTTTGTTAAATTTTCCAACTAGGGCCAAACTCCACTTTGGACAAATCATATGATGGAGATGATATTTTTATTGGATTCCTCTTCTTGAGATATATAGGATTGATCTAAAGATCATCTCATTATGAGAAGTATAAATGGAATTATGAATTTATTTCTTCTATGGAAAAATTGTCAAGGTTGGCCAACAATCTAATGTAGGCTCAAGAAGCCCAAATGCCATGCCTCTTCACCCTCAAAGTTTCATATAAATAGAAGGAGCATCTACCTCATTTGGGCATTGATAATCTCACACATATCTCTCTCTCCTCATCTGATTGGGTCGTATGAATTTCAAGGCAACCTTCTTCTCCTCCACACGTGCAAAGGGTTGACTGTGTTTTATGTTTTCCTGCATTGACCAAGTTGCATCAAGTTTGACCAATGTTGGCTGAGCAGCATGTGACCTTGTTAGACTATGTTTTTCTTGGGAAAATTTGTATTTGGTCAAGATGCATTCTTTGGCACAGATTTTGAGGATTTCTAGGCAGGTTGACCAGTGTTGACCACATGTTTGACTGTGAGTTCACCATGTTTGACCGATTTCTTCAGCACTATTTTGGGCTGATTTGGACTACTTTTGGAGGCCAAATTGAGTGGGTTTGGCCGAGCTGATTTGGGGGAGTAATTCTGCTGATTTGACCAACATTGACTTTCTGGTTAGGGCATCCTATTGACTGCAGTTTGACTGTGTTTTGGGCAAGTAAATTTTGTATATTATACTCTCTCTCTTTGCTGAACTTTTGAAGAATAATAAGAAGATTTGATCAAAGGGTTTTCTCCAAATTGGGGTTTTTCCCTGACATCCACCAAATACTGTGTCCTCTTGTCTTGACTTGTCTTCTGGTTATTATTTATGTTCTATCTGCATTTACTATTGATGTTAATGTGTTTGCTAATCTAGAAATTGATATTGGGCTAATAAGAAAAAATGAAGTAAATCACTCTTAAGCATAGAACATACCATTTTTTTCTAAAAATTTACATGGTATCAAAGGTGAGGTGAAGACAAAGCCCAAGCAAGAGTGAAAAGAGAAATCACTGAGATTGGTTGGACAAGGATAAGCTCCAATGGCCTCTGCATCTTACTTCAAATATGATGACAAGATCAATGATAAATTTGATTATCATGCATGGAATATGTCTCTTGACTTGACTTTGGAAGAGCAAGATGCTATGGACTATGTGCAGGGAAAATTTACTGAACCTCCTTCAAATGCACCGTCTGCCGCTAAGACAAAGTCTAGGAAAGGTGAAGTCAAAACTAAGAAGATCATCAGGGATTCTATTAACAAGCATTTTGTTGCAAACATATCCAATTTGAACATATCTAAGGAGATGTATGACAAGTTGGTTGGCATGTTCAAAGTTAGCAATGCAAACCAAGTCCTCTTTCTCCAGAACAAGTTAAAGGACGTAAAGAAGAGAAGAGGTGAAGATATCCAATCCTACTTCATGAGGATTATCGAGATAAAAAATTAACTTCTTTCAATTGGAAAAGTTATTGCTGATAGGGAGCTCACTCTCATTTCCCTTGGAGGTCTCCCTCATGAATGACACGTGTTCAACACTACTATCCTCAACAACGATAAGATTATAGGTTTTAATGAATTGTTGACTAGATGTACTCAAGAAGAAACAAGAATGATGGAGAGATACATGCCTTCAAATAGGAGTGATCCTACTGCATTCTCCGCTCATGCTAAAAACTAGAACAATTTAGGTTCAAAGAAGCAATGTCGAGGAAGACCGAGATTCAAAGATGGAAGAAAGGGTAGATGCTTCATTTGTAACAGGTTTGGCCACTATGCTAGGGAGTGTCCTAATAGAAGGGATACACCTCGGGATGATGAAACAACTACCACAACAATTTTAGGGGCAACAACAATCAAAGGGATGACAGATTCAACAATAAAGGAAAAAGGAATGCTCCTGCTACTCAACATGAAAATGGTCGACCTCTCGAAAGATCAAGAAACTACAAGTATGATGAACCTAATTTTGTAGATAAAACGCAAAAAGAATTTTATCTTATATCTTCCCTCTCTATTGCCTCTCCTTTGGATACCTTGGGAAATTGGTTGATTGATAGTGGAGCCTCAAGGCACTTCACTAGGTATAAGGAAGATCTTTCAAATCTGATAGAAAAGGATACAAATTTGGAAATCATTCTTGGAGACAATGCCACCTATCCCATGAAAGGAGTTGGGAATATTAATCTTTAATTAAATCAGGGTAGCACCATTCATCTACAAGAAGTACTCTATGTACCCGATCTAAAGAAGAACCTGGTATCCATCTCAGAAATGGAGGACGAAGGATTCAAGGTGGCATTCAATGATGGAAAGGTATGCGTTTGGAAAAGAAATTTCAAAGAATAATTTACTATTGGATTTAGGGTTGATAGCCTATATCAAGCTGTAGTAAGTCCATTAGGAGCTATGTCTTATGATACATCTCTTCAATCTGAATTATGGCACCAGAGGTTTTCTCATCTACATTATAAAGCCCTACCTGATGCAAGGAATATGGTGATAGGTATGCCCAAATTAGGGGATTTTTGAGGTCTAAAATGGGCCTCCTAAGGAAATGATAAAATAATAGTGGAAATAATAAAATAAGATTATATTACATCATCAAATTTTAGAGGGAAAAAAAGAAAAAACTATATTTTCAACTTGTATTTTCAACTTATCTCTTTATGGGTTTAATCAAATTTCAAGTGGAAACACTCGTTGGATGCAGAATTTGATTCCTCATCCAAGGAGTACCCATGTTTCATACTTTCAATGAACCCTGCTATACGAAATATGAGAAATACATGAAAAACATGATTGCAATCACATTTTTTCATGTATTTCTCATTTTTCGTGTAGCAGGGTCCATCAAAAGTATGCAACATGGGTACTCCTTGAATGAAGAATTAAATTTTGCATCCAGTGAGTACTCCTAATCTGAATTTGAGTAAAAACATAGGGAGTTAAGTTTAAAATACGAGTTGAAAAAATAGTTTTATAATTTTTTTACTTTTTTACTCCAAAAATGGTGAATCATCCCCCCTGGTTGACATCATCATCTTGAATCCAATTGGTTCTTATAAAGTTTATTTGGGTTGTACATTTTTATCAGGAGGCCCATTTTAAACCTCAAAATTCCCCTAATGTGCATTTGGGAAGAAAGGAACATTTGTGGGCTATAGTGAAACTTCAAAGGCATATAGAATCTATGTGCCTGGTCAAAGAGAAGTGGAGATAAGTCATGATGTCACCTTCTATGCAGATACTACCCTTGGGAAGATTAATAAGCTTCCTATTCCAAGGAAGGACAAAGAAGCATATACAGGAAAGTAGGGAGAACCACAAGATGAGTTGATGCCTGATGGTGAAGTACCAATGGACCCCATTGATCCACCTCCTCATGAGCCCTCCTAAAAGATAAGACCATCATTGCTTAGGGAAACTCTGAAAGAAGCTAAGAGACATATTTCATCAAGAGGGACATTTCATCAAAGTCAGAAGTTGAATATGTACCAAGGGTACTTAGCTACCATGGGACCATTGTTTGAACTAAGTCTTGCACATTCAAAGATGTTGTGAAGCACCAAGTTTGGAAGGATGCATTGAACAAATAATGAGTCGATTATGAACAATGATGACTGGGATGTGGTCCCTAGATCCAAGTACAAATCTGTTGTCACCTCGAAATGGCTCTACAAGATCAAGCATGGAGATGATGGGAGTGTTGAAAAGTTAAAGGCCAGGGTTGTTGCTCAAGGTTTCTATCAAAAGGAAGGTGTGGACTATGATGAGATATTTGCACCAGCTGCTCGATATACCACCATTCGTTCAATCATTTCCCTTGCTTCCTCACAAGGATGGAATTTACATCAAATGGATGTAGACCACATTCTTGCATGGTTCACTTAAGGAGGAATTCTATGTTGAACAACCCGAGGGGTTCGAAGTCCTAAACTAAAATACACATGTATGCAGGTTGAAGAAAGCCCTTTATGGGTTGAAGCAAGCTCCATGGGCTTTGTATGAGAGGATCCACAACTATTTGATGAAGCTGGGATTTACAAGAAGTGAGGCTGATCCAAAAATTTACTTTAATGATCTGAAATGATCATAAACTAAAACTGATGTAGAAGTGATTAGCCATTTATGATTTGAATGTTAACTGAAAGTGCAGAAATCAAGGAAAACTGCTTGAAAAGAAGACCTTACAACACTAATTAAACAAAATTAGGATGCATAATAGAAGTGAAAATAGTAAACAAACAACGATACCAGATAGTGAGATTGATGACAGAGTTTGTCCCTAATGGACTATGTTTCCACATCTGCCTTCAAGATGGGCGACTGATGTTATTAGGAATGAAATGAAGGAGTTTATTACATAGAGATTTTGTTAGTTTTAATGTACATGTAGGCACTTTTGATCACTATCATCAGATAACTCTCTGAACCAGCTTTTCAACACCTCTTACGGATTCCAATTCCGACTCCGGATGCCCCCGTAACACTGAAAACAAAACTACCTATGACCTCTAGAATCTGCAAGCAAAAGTCAAAAACCACTCTCCCCCTAATCAATGAAGGAAAACTACATTTTATAGTCCTGTAGATGCTTTGAAACCTCCCTGGTTGAATTCAAGATGAATTTGTTTGCAAACTAGATGGTTTAGAAATCGATCCTGTGGTTCCATGACACCTAAGACTAGGTTCTTTGGTCATTGCAATAGTTTGTTTTAACAAAACGTATCAAAACTAACCATATTATAAAACTCAACCCGCTGGTAGTCAGGTTAACCAGGCAAATTTTGAAACTGTGGAATGTAAGCGCCTATGGTCTAACCACCAGATGCCATCTAACGGTCTTCTCTGGTGGTTCCGATGACGACTTTGTAAACTGCCTATTCACATGGAAACAATCTCCATTAGCACTGCGGTGACGGCTGTTACTCCAACAATCTTTACGCTAACCTGACGGTTACCATACATACTGTAATCACATGTTGAATGTTGTGGTTAAACCTCTGATGCGGTCAATATTGGTAGTTAACCCCAAGCCGGTTGGTTTGATAACCCAAATGGTCTATCCATAACCGTGTCACATGGTTCTCCGATGCAGTTAGCACTAGCAGTTTAGGTGGCAGTCCACTGACTACAGTTTTAAACCACATCTGCTCACATGCCATTAGTTTCCGACGCAGTCTAAGCACGCGGTTAGGGACTAAAATGTGTATTTTTTTTTGTAATTTTTTTTGTTTGCAATTAAAATAGGCCGAGAGATTCTATTGGTTAGGTTTTTTATGTATTACACATGGTTTTTAGTAATGCGGTAGGTTTTTAGGATTTAGAACTTAGGTTAAGGGTTTTAGCACATAGTTTAAGTGTAACCATTGATGTTTCCGATTAGGGTTTACGTTTTGTTTCTAAAATCCCATGTACAACATCTTCTCACAATGTGAAAAAACCAAATGCATATCGTCGACACAATCCATAGTTGTGAAGACAACCTTGATGACATATCGAACTTGTGCCATGGACGACACTTATGTCGACACCTAAATCCTATGAGTGGACGACACACCCAAATCCTGAGAAGGTGAACGATAAAACACATGTTGTTGACCAATATTGGTGGAATTTTTGATGAACATAATTCGCCATCCAGGTACAAACCCATATGAATTGAATGCCATGAAACCATAACATTACCTGAATAACTTGATCCATAACCAATACTATCGAAGCTGAACTGAATTGATGACAACATTGAACACTAACAATGACACTTGAACACCTAGGAGACTGAATCAACGGAATTCGCCTGGATCATTCCTCTCCACTTGAAATATTTTAGACCACAAAATTTTGCTAAACAAATAGTCGATGAGGGTAGAAATCCCTCTCTTTCCACCTTAACCTAATGATGTACCAATACATTCGATCAATCACCTACAAGTGATGACCTTGATGATGCTGACCATGGAATTTTTTGAGTCAGTGACCTGTTTCATCCATCTACAGTATGAACAACTTGCGATGATGGGAAAACAACCTGTTATCAACATGGAAATTGAATTCTTTCCATGAAGAACCATGAGTTAGTGATTCATAATCATCTTTGAAAACAATCTCTACAAGATATTGTTTAATACCATCAACATGTATTAACAATATATTTTGCGAAATGACAAAGACAATCAAAGATACTATTGACATCAAACCAACTACTTGATTTAACATACTTTCCCGCTTCTTGATTACTAAGTGAACTTGCTGCAATGAACCTATCCAAATGTAAGGTGAAATTTGCTGCAACTTAGTTTGTCGTTGAAAGTATTGACTTAGCTGTTGATTTGTTTGAATCACTTTTCCTTCATTTATTACATGACGATTCCATTGATTAGCACTTTCATCTAATGCATAAGTTCCCATTAGACACTTTGACATTGCTTTAGAAAAGGCCTGGATATGAAAACAAATAGGTTTCCTCTCCACTTGAAAAAAGGTTTCCAAACTGTTCGAGACATGAAATGGCGACACAATACAAGAGAAATTGAACACTGACTTTCCACAATACTGACCTATATCCTTGTAACTGTTAAGTTCCAAACTTAAATTGAATTGATTCATTTTGACATTAGGAAGATGAGCTTTAGGCACAAACTGTAATTCATGTTGTAATCCCTGCTTATGAATAAGATGTTTGGTTTTACATAGAACTGGAATAGTTTCTATATCTTTAATGAAACCATATTTAAGCTGAGTTTCATAACTTAAACAAGAATCATGTTGATTGTTATGTTGATCCTTTACACACATGATTACAAACCTCTTGTTTGAATTTATTAATCGCTTCATCTAATTAACATTAACTAAATTCAAATGATTTTTGCTTTGATGTGCCCTGACAATAAATTCAACCCTGTCTTTCTTAAGGTGATATTTATGCTCTCTCCTATAAAATATTGCATCATGGTCATAATAAGAACTTCCTAAGACAACTCCACATATGTCTACTAGAACCACATCTAACTCCACTTCATCAATGTAATTAGCTGTTATGGAAAATCTTAATCGACACTGTTTGGTGACTTTTATCTGAGTTGATTTATTTAGCCATCCTAATGGGTAAGGTCTTGGATGATTCCATGTTTCCAAACTCAAAATTTTAACTAAATATTCAGAGATTAAATTCACATGTGATCCACTGTCAAACATTGTACCTATCTTTGTATGCTTAGAAGTTATCCTTATGTTAAACAATTCAACTCTTTTATCCTCATGTGAAGGATTTATGTTTGATGAAGGTGCAATAGTTTTCGAACTTGAACCAATGTCAGAAGTTTTACCTATCGTAACCATGGTGGTTATCCTCCTTTCATCACCTGAATATGAACCTAGATCTTGCTAGATTGCTGCAATGGACTTCTTTTCATCCTTCTCCTTAAGGAACTTTTTGGGCTTAAGTTTTGGATGAAGTTTCTAGCACTTTGATTCATCATG
>APFE031747155.1:0-16068 GCA_000404065.3 Pinus taeda
TGGATGCTCCTTGGAGTCCTCGTAGCCAAAGTGCTTCATGGGCATCAGAACCTGAGAATATCAGCACAGCAAATGGCAGAGGATGTGCTAGTGAGTGGACTAGTGAATCTGGCCTTGTTGCTTCTGATCTATATAAAGTGAGTGTACCAGATTCACCAATTGTAGATTATTTGGATGGATGTTTAACATTGCATACCTACTCTGATACGGAAGAAAGCTCGCCAGCAGGGTCTCCAGTGAAATCTACACAACAGAGAAACAAGTTCACATGTTTCTCATCAGAAAGTGAATTCCCAAAGTCTGTCAAAACATATGGAGGGGAGTCACCTACATCTTCTTCATCATCATTTTCTTTAGCATCCACTTTCTTTTCAAAGTCACGGGAGTAGCTTATGTAAGCACTTTCATGTGCCAGAAGAAGTCACTAAGTGGATAAGCAAGGAATTGGGAAAATTACAGCCCGTTTTGTCAGCAAAGAGCATAAATGTCACTTTAATTCATTCTAGCATGGCTTGTGATGTGGCTATTGAGCGGAAATAGCCTTGCAATTAGAATGCCTGTTACCAGGAACTTCAAAATTGTTACATTCAGTTTTGTATATTTATAGCTTTGGAATATAGCCTTCGTTTATATTGAAAACTTGTGGCCATTAATGTACTGCTAACTAAACTTGATTTGTAGTTGTAGTTAGTTTGGAAGTTTAATCGAGTACTTGTGAAGAAAGAGTGAAGATTCAGCAGGTTAATAATTGCAGAGCCATGAACCTATGCTATTTTTAGATGTTTTTGAACATTTTGCTATCTTTAGTTCATTTTGTGTTGAACTAGTAACAAAGAAAATTATTCCCTTATTAGTAAAACCTATTTTCAATCTTATGTGTTGTCAATTACCTGATTTTCCATTTACCAATTGCAAGTAGAGAGGTATCTACATACAAGTAATTCTAACATCACCCCTTAGTGTTTACCTGGGGAAATATTATTGCATTATCTCATTTGTATAAAAGTATCACATCATTAATTTATATTGATAGTTTGCATTGTATTGAGCACTCCCCTTTATTGACAAGTTTATTCAGATTTTGTACCATTTCATATCTTCAGACCTCTCTTTATGGGTAGCCTTCCTTTATGCTGCTTTGTGATGGTTTATGCTGCCTATCATAATATCTTCCCCATATGGGCTCTCGCTGAATATCGTCATCATGTTCTGCAATCATAATGTATATGTTTGTCATATCTGTCATATTTCTTAAAGATAAGTTTTTGGCTATAAACTGAATTTTGAGGGAGGTTAGAATGATCTCTAAGCATCTGAAATAAGATGGTTTACTAGTTTGTAATTTTTAATGATTGCAATACAATCTTGCATGTGTAATAAGCTGGTAAGATAGTGTTTGCTGTGCAATCATTAAATATTACAAACAAGTACTCTTATATTATACAACATACAATAATAACAGATATAAATCTATTTTCTGAGTTTCAGAATATCTACAATCCAGGTTAAACCCGGATTTCTATGGATTTTGGATTTTGAACTAACCGAGATGTTTGAAACTACAATATGAACATTTTAATTCAGAAATCCAATTCTATCAAATCACCAAATGACAGCAAAGTGGTGGTGATTTAGTTAATCCTTAGATTATGCCAACTAAGAGGGCCTGCAGTAAAATGTCCAGTTTTAAAGGTACATGTCCCCTAATGAATCCTCCTCCCACTCTAAGTAGCCAGTATTCCACAAAAACAATAAAATAACATTGTTATATGATATTATTCGTACTTTTATATTATACAACATACAATAATAACAGATATAAATCTATTTTCTGAGTTTCAGAATATCTACAATCCAGGTTAAACCCGGATTTCTATGGATTTTGAACTAACCGAGATGTTTGAAACTACAATATGAACATTTTAATTCAGAAATCCAATTCTATCAAATCACCAAATGCCAGCAAAGTGGTGGTGACTTAGTTAATCCTTAGATTATGCCAACTAAGAGGGCCTGCAGTAAAATGTCCAGTTTTAAAGATACATGTCCCCTAATGAATCCTCATCCCACTCTAAGTAGCCAGTATTCCACAAAAGCAATAAAATAACTTTCAACATGAGAGAGAATTCCAACCTTTAAAGTACAGAAAATTGCCAATCATACCAACAATTTCTAGGATAAGCAACTAGGTTGGCCTTTACATGATACACGCTGATATGATGCAAAGCAGACCTTAGACCCCTGCAGATTGCTATCACCACGAGCATAAACAAGAGAGCACAAAGGCTCTGAAATTCCAATGAGGCAACAACTCTAAGAACAGTAATTACACACAGCAATTTAAACAGCACGTACGACAAAAATTTCTTCATAAAAGTGTCTCAACAGGTTTTTATATTGACTTCAACAATTTTATGGAATTGACAATACAGGCCACTATAGGTTTTCCCGTCACAATTTACAAATGGACTATAAGCCCCTTCGATTTTTCATGTGTTTTCCCTTTACAATTTACAAATGGGCAATAAGTCCCTTCAATTTTTCATATCACAAAGCTTGCTTCAAGTGCCCTCAATTTCTAAGATCACAAAGCATGCTGATCTCAGACACAGCCAGGCATACAAACTTGAATCTCAATTTCTGAAAACACATAATGAATGCTTATCTCAGAAGCAGCCAGGCATGCAAACTTGAACCTCAATTTCTGACAACACATAATTTTATGGTGTTGAGGACATCGAGATATTACCAGATGCATCACAATATGAATATATCTCAATGTGTGTAAAGTTGGCAATAATATCGCTTTAAGAAATAAAATCTGTTTTTGACAAGAAAACATCGCAATAATCTCGGAAAACCCACGAGTCCATGAAAAATGTCATGACACAATGGACATTCCGCTTTATTACTGAAAGGCTAACCGTTTTAAACTCATCTTCAAAACGAAGGGAAGGGGTTTGAGAAGGTGGGTTTCCACCATTTTTCTTTGCGCTAAGCGCACCAGAAAATTGAATATTTTCACTTGCCATTAAAACAGAGTTTATTGGGTAATCGGGATTTATTCGTATCTGCAATTTCTGTATTTGTAGGTAAGGGTAACAGATTCTAACATTTCTTGTCTGATAGATTTTGCAATGTCCATCAATTTCGCATCTTCTTACCAGATTTTCAGTAAGATCTAATTTAGATTTGATTTTCCCATTTTGTTACCGATTTCTAGTAAGAGATCTACGATTAATTTAGATTTAATTAATTTACCTGCTACATTTTTATATTTTGAATCTAGTGTTACAGCTTAGTTGGAAACACTGAGAATTAAAGGTAAACTTATAAACTAGTTAAACTTCAATCAATCAAACACTAAGAGAAATAAACGTTTTTATATTTTGAATTAGTATTACAGCTTAGTTGGAAACACTGAGAATTAAAGATGAACTAACTTATAAACTAGTTAAACTTCAATAAATCAACACTAAGAGAAATAAACGAAGAACCAAGAAAAACAGGTCTTTTGAGGTTCGTATGTTTCGTATAATATTCAAAGATTCACACACATTTCTACTAAGAGATCTACCCTTGATTTAAATTTAATTTATTTAATCTGCTGCATTTTTATATTTTGAATCTGGTATTGCAGCTTAAATGGAAACACCGAGAATGAACAAACTTATAAACTAGTTAAACCTCAATCAATCAAAGCATAAGAGAAATAAACGAAGAACCAAGAAAATTCAGATCCTTTGATGTTCAAATATTTTTTATAATACTCAAAGAATCACACCCATTTCTAGTAAGAGATCTACCATTAATTTAGATTTCTTTTATTTCATCTGCTGCATTTTTAATTGAATCTGGTATTGCAGCTTGATTGGAAACACTGAGAATTAAAGGTGAACAAACTTGTTTTAAACTTCAATTAATCAAGCACTAAGAGAAATAAACGAAGAACAAAGAAAAATCAGATCCTTTGAGGTTCATATATTTTTTTATGATATTCAAAGATTCACGCTCAGTGATTAACTCGCTCACTTGTCACAATATTTCCCTGCAAATGCAGCTCCTGAAAATCACGCACAATTTGATACAGGCAAAAGCTTTCAAACCCATTTAAAATGGCATAAACAAGCACTGTTCCAAACTTTGATTATTCTAACAGAATCAACATCGAACTATTCCTAAAAATCCCCAAACCTAGCACCCACTACCGTTTTATCCAAAATCCACATCAAATTATCCACTTCAGTTTTGTTTTTATCAATAAATCATTAATATAGAAAGCTCACATACATGGAAACGGTATAATGATGACCATTTTTTGGAACCATAACCGATATAACTAACCGGCGGGTAATTCACTCTTTCTTCACAAGTACTCGATTAAACTTCCAAACTAACTACAACTACAAATCAAGTTTAGTTAGCAGTATATTAATGGACACAAGTTTTCAATATAAACGAAGGCTATGTTCCAAAGCTGTAAATATACAAAACTGAATGTAACAATTTTGAAGTTCTTGGTAACAGGCATTCTAATTGCAAGGCTATTGCCGCTCAATAGCCACATTACAAGCCATGCTAGAATGAATTAAAGTGACATTTATGCTCTTTGCTGGCAAAACGGGCTGTAATTTTCCCAATTCCTTGCTTATCCATTTAGTGACTTCTTCTGGCACATGAAAGTGCTTACATAAGCTACTCCTGTGACTTTGAAAAGAAAGCGGATGGTAAAGAAGATGATGATGAAGAAGAATGTAGGTGACTCCCCTCCATATGTTTTGATAGACTTTGGGAATTCACTTCCTGATGAGAAACATGTGAACTTGTTTCTCTGTTGTGTAGATTTCACTGGAAACCCTGCTGGCGAGCTTTCTTCGGTATCAGAGTATGTATGCATTGTTAAACGTCCATCCAAATAATCTACAATTGGTGAATCTGGTACGTTCACTTTATATAGATCAGAGGCAGCAAGGCTAGATTCACTAGTCCACTCACTAGCACGTCCTCTGCCATTTGCTGTGCTGATATTCTCAGGTTCTGATGCCCATGAAGCACTTTGGCTACGAGGACTCCAAGGAGCATCCAGTTCATATCTTTGGTCCCTTTCAGCTCTCTGCTATAGAAAAATTGACAATTTGTCAGGCTCTCCTCAGCATGCTTTGAATCTCTAGCCTCAACTGGTTCTTATTAACAAAACAGATCTCACCCTAGAGTGAAAGATGTACCTTTTCCTGACTATACCTTTTCTGCCTCGTATGGAAATTCCATGGCGTCCACTGGGCAAGCAAGGGCCTTCAACTGCTTACTAAGAACAAGTATGGTTTCCTGGCACTCTGCAAGCTTCCCTGCAGCCGCAGCGATGTCCTTTTCCTGAAATTACAGTTAAGTACAAGTTACTCCACTGCTATAGGACTTTAACAAACATTATTGCAAGTGTCTAGGCAGAACAGACTGACAAGGGAAGGCTGTAAAAGTTTAAAACCAACACCTCTTAATAGTTTACGTTAGGAACTGAAAACAGGGCCGGAACTATTATACATTAGTATAACCATAAACTTTCCTTCTGTAGAAAATCAGAACACTAGATGAGATTGAAAATTTATGAAAAAGTAGAGAATGCTCTGTATTGCATGAAAGGGTTCCTCATTTTCAGATTAAGCTTATCATCTGCACTAAAGAAATATAGTCACCTCTCCACTGACCTATAAATGAATGAACCTCGTTAGCCTGTATAAGATCAATGAAAATTTTCATTGGCATCACTGATTTCCATTTTCCGATGTGTTAAATTTAGAATGATGATCCCTTTTAGATTGAACTAAGTCTCAAGGTTGTTAGGGTTGTTTATATGAGAATCAGTGTCAGGTTACTGTCTAATTTTATCCTTTATTTAGATAGTTTCCACTAGATGAAGGGAAGTATCATTTGCGGTTGTGCACTTAATAGTCCGAAGTTAAACTATATTGTGTTTTCAAACCTTTTGAGATCTTTTTTCCTTTTTTCTAACTGAGTTGGACAAACAAAGCATCCATCCAGCAGATATTCACACAATATATTTTCCTTAAAATCTCATAGGAAAGATGGAATGCTGAGTACTTGTTTATGAACTAAAAAGCTTGGGAAGACAATTTAGAGTGAAAAATTGAAGAAATTTAAGACTAAACTTCCAATCACATACACAATAAACAGAATAACCAAAGCTTTCAGGTGAGCCACTCCCAATTGTAGAGACAAACTAATCTTGAATGAATATAGTGTTGGTTCAGCTAGACCAAATTTTTTCTGTATAACACAGTTGTTGCCAAGAAATGAGGTGAAAGCCATAAGTATGACGTCGCATTCAAGCTCCACAATTCTAGCTCTAGGTTTAGGAAAAGTCTTGTTTTTGAACTCTTGCAACTACATTGGATTCAAGTTCCACACCTTTAGATTTAATTTTAAAGAAACCCTTGTTTTTGAATGCATGCAGCTATGTTCAATTCTAGAACCACAAATTAAATTCTAGCTTTAATTTGACCAAAAACTATTATTTTTTATCTCAGACAAGAGGTTTGAACTTCTTGGATGAGCTGGCTAATAAAATCCTCTAAATCGACGAAAACAAAGTCCTCTGACTAACATGTCATACCATGAAATTTCATCTGTAAATTCAAATTACCATTTATTTGGCTCTGGTTTTGCTTGTGAGACGAATTGAGTTCATTGGAAGTCTGGCTCTCCTGAATGTGTTTGTATCAATGTAAGCAATGAAGGATGTTGGCAGCTGTTAGGTTCCTTCCAAGAGGCATCTTGAATGGGCAGATCTTTGCACTGCACCAGATATTTTTAAGAACCCTGTTTCTTAACCTTTCATCTTTGGAAACCAAGACATGCTCATCTATCAGGATCAATTTTCCTTCCTCATCCAGGGGAGGTAAATCTTATGAAACTATCAAATCCTCTGCAATTTCCTTCTTTAAATTAAAAACATGGGTTATGTACCTTGACGCTTGCTAGTAATTGTAGAGAATAGGCTACTCGTTCAACTTGCTGAAGGATTGCGAAGGGACCATAACACTCAGAAGATAGTTTCTTACATACCTTTTTCATAAAAGTGGTCTGTTCATAAGGATCTCCGATTGCAAATTTGAGTTCGGATCAATGCTAGTTTCCCCTTCATTTCATCGTAGCTTGAAGCGTTTTAAGGTTATCCTTTAGAGTTTGAAAGATCTGCTGACTCTCTAGAATGTAATCTCGTTTGGTTGACTCCTTGGTGTATTGGATAACGCAAATCTGTCAATGATGGTAGCCTATATCCAGCCAAATACATTTATATATAGCCCGCCCAGAGAGAAAGAGTTCCAGGACATTCGATTCAAGACAGCTTGGTTTCAGCTCAGAAACAAAATACTTAAAAAACTTTTCAATATAAACACCTGTTTTTTAAGAAGACTAGGACCTCGCTCCTTCAACTGTAATCAGACCTGTAACAAAATGAAATCAAACTCTAATTCTGTAGTTTGCTTGGCCTAGGGTTTGCTCAGGAAACAAGTCTGAAGAATTCATCTTTTTATTGATTGTTTCAGTGCAGTTCCTAAGCCTATTCATGACAAGTTGACACCTTGTTTTGATTAGATAGTAACCTTGAAAAACTGTGATGTAATACGTTGTTTCTTGAGCATTTGGAACACTAATGAAAACTGATCTATGCATCATGCAGTGACCCGAACTGAAACATGTCAATATGTGACCCCTGGTTTGCCTTTCCTTGCAGTCCGACGTTCCCTTCTTCCGTTTGCGAACTGGGGGGTTAATTTTCCCTCTTCGAACTCATTCGTGTAGTTCGTTTCATTCCTCCTTCCAGTTTCCTTGGCGGTTTTGGGAAATGTCATTGCAGGTTGGTAATGTTACCTCGCCCTTCATGATGATTAAGGTTCCCATGGAGCCATGGTTTCACTGCGGGCTTGGTAACCTCCCTTACAGAGTGTCATCATTCAACTCGAAGATTCTTCTTAACGCTGGGCTGGAGGGTTTCGGTTTCTGCTTGTTCTGGTGACCTGCTGAGCTGCAAGGGAGTGTTGGGTCGAATGCAGCCAGCGGTTAATTACCAAATTCGAATTGAGGTGTGAATGGCGGCAAGACGCGATGTAACTCCGGTTAGACGTTGTCATTAAATGCAGAGGGTGGCGGGGCTGGGCAGAGTTCGCCATTTAATGCCCGTTGACATGGGCGGTGTTTAACACCATATAATACCCCCGCGCTGTTTTTTTCTCTCTCATCACCGCGCGGGGTGTTATATGGTGTTAAACGCCGCCCCATGTCAGGCGCATTAAATTTCTTATGGTCGCACATTTAGCAATTGCCGAGCTCGCGGAGGGTGGCAGAGCTGGGCAGAGGAATTGAGGAATTGCTGGCGGCTGGAGCCGAAGGTTTTTCCCGGCAGTGACAGAAACCGGGCAATTCCTCCGCTGAAGTAGACTATTCTTTTTTTAATTGTGATGGATCCATCACAATTATCACATGGTATCTTGTCTCCTCATTGCAAGAAGAAGGAGGTGGGTTTTCTTAGTGATTTAATGAAATTTAGATTTGTTATTTAAATTAATTTTTCAATGTATATATTGGGTATTTTGATTGTAGGGGTTACTCATCAAGTTTGTGATAAATTATCGTCAAATTTCAGAGAAATTAAATTAGAAAAACTCACAAAGCTTCCAAAAAATCTCCCTAAAAACAACTCATTTTAGATATCTAGCACAAAAGTTTGAATGATTAAAGGTAGTATCTCTACATTAAATGTAAGATTTAGATATCTAGCACAAAAGTTTGAATGATTAAAGGTAGTATCTCTACATTAAATGTAAGATTATATAAATATATAATAGGGACTTTTAGGTATCTTTTTAATGGGAAAGTTGAAATCATTATACTTCATTAATTTATAATATACATCAAAATATTTACTTTATCTAATTGAAATTTAAAAAATAATAAAAACTATCTAAATTATAATTTTTTCTTCATTATTATTATTGATTATAAAAATAATTAACATATAAGTTAAAAATATATACATTTAAAAAAAAAGTAATAAGATTCTTAACCATGGAGATTCACCCTTATTTTATCATGAAGATTCTTGTAAATAGGTTTTGTTACAATATAATGAGCCAATACCGTGACTCACTAAAAATTATAACTCATTTCATATAACATTTGTTTATATAACATGTTTTTAATTAATCAATTATATTAAATGGAAAAAAAATGCATAATTATTTTAGAGATAAATTTTAACATTGATTATTATTAAAAATATTCTAGAATATTCTATGGAAGTTAAATCTCTATAATTCACCTAATAATTATTATGTCGATAGACATGCCTATTTCAATATAGGCCTTCCAGATTTCTAATATAATTATCAATGATTATTAGGTGGATGGTTTGTAGAAATATAATGTAGAATTGCAACTGCTCAAGAAGTTTTATCTAAAATCAAGAGACACAATCCTACTCTACTGATTTGTGGAATTTAATTTACAATTTAGAACAATAATCTCAAATATGCAATAAGAAATAACACATGCACAATATTTTTTCAAGGGAAAGCAACTGCTAAAAGCTCCTTAAGCCTACTTGCATTAATCAGATGAATAAGGATGTATCACAATTGCTTTCTCGCTCTGAGCACAACTTGCAAGTGAATAACATATTTGTGCTCAATGAGAAGCTCTGACCAAGACTTAGTCAAACTCCGCCTCAGCTTGAGCCCCTATTTCCTTACACAATTCCTAGAGAATTAGGCCTTATTTTTTAGGATTTGTTCTCCAAATTGATTGTGTGATTCTGAAGGTTGATCATATGGTTGCATGCAACACATGTACACTCTGAACTAGTCTACATTTGATGTTACACTTCCTTGGAATCTCCACCACAACTGGGGAACACAAATTCTCTACATGCATAGTTATTTTGGGTTGATTGATCAATTAATTGGATGATCACTAAGTTAGACTGTTGTCCCACTACACTACTGGCCTTCCACTAGTTCCTCCAAATATTAGAACTAGTTTAAATGAATACAACTTGAAATAACTGACCTTGATTGCTACAAATTAAGCATCACGCATTCTTAACTAAAATCCAAGCCCTATAACTCGAATTTACAGAGTAAACTGAGTGACAAAAGCCATGTCACATAAGTTAACTGCATACAATTTGTTTGTGAGAATAATTTCAGCAAAATCACATAAAAAATCATTTGTCGACGCGTTTCAAACCAACCAGTGTGGTTCATCGTCACAGACAAGTTGTCCTGACGATGAACCACACTGATTGGTTCAAAACGCGTCGACAAATGATTTTTTATGTGATTTTGCCAAAATTATTCTCACAAACATATTATGGATCACAGAAGTCTAAATTCTATAATAATTTCCCTGCATACAATTTTTCGGATGATGTGGAAATTCAAATTTTATCAATTTGACCAAGGCAAAATCAAATTGAGACTTTCTTGTTGCACTTCTCAACACTCCCTCTGAGCAAGAAAGGGATTATCAACCACCCCTATGCTGCACCTGTGGAACTCGAACTTCCCTCTTGACAATGCCTTTGTCAATATGTCAGTGTCAAGATGTCAGCATCTTGTTCCTCTATCGAAATGTATTGTAGCAACATTATCCACCTCTGCACACAATCTCGTAAATGATGATATCAAATATCTATATGCTTGGATTGATCGTGAAATACCAAATTCTCAGAGAGTTTAATGAAACTATAATTATGACAATAGATCATTGTTGGATCCATCATCTAATGAAATAGTCCCACAAGTGTCTTTCTTGTCCAGATCCCCTCACATGTTGCTTGACTTGCAACCATGTATTCTGTTTCTATAGAGCTGAGTGCCACAAATCTTTGCTTCCCATTATACTAGGAAACTGTTGTGGACCCAATACTAAAAGTTCCACCTAATCTACTCTTTCGGTCAGATGGACTCCCTGCCCAATATGCATCTGTGAAGCCACATGCTTCACTCTCTATGTCCATCTGTACCATAATCCATATTGGGTAGTGCCTCTGAGGTACTATAAAACATGCTTCATTGCCTTCCAATACAATTTGGTTGGCCTAACCATAGCTTTTTTTAGTTGGTTGACTGCATAACACATATCTGGTCATGTGTTCACAAGATACATTAGTGAACCCACTAATTGTTGGTAAATGGTCGCATCCACCTCTTCACCTAAAGTGGCATTCTCCTTCCTCTAGTTGATCTATAGAGGTGTCTCCATGGGCTTACAACTCTCCATGTGGAATCTCTGTAGTATCTCATTTTCATACTTGCCTTGAGACACAAACAATTCTCCATCACCTTGTCATACTTCTAGCCCTAGGAAGTAGTGCATGAGACCCATTTCCTTCATTTCAAATTTCCTTGCAAGATCCTGCTTGCAAGCATTAATCAGCTGCTCATCACCTGTCAATATTAAATCATCAACATATAAAATAGTGATAAGCAATTTACCTTCTACCAAAATATGATAAAGGTTCGCATTTGCTTCACTTTTGGTGAATCCCAAACCAGTGAGATAATTGTCGATCCTAGTGTTCCAAGCACGGGGTGCGTGTTTGACACCGTATAATGCTTGCTTGAGTTTGCACACATGAGACTCCCGATCAAATGTCTCAAACCTTCTAGTTGCTCGATATACACCTCCTCCTCAATAACACCATTAAGAAATGTTGTTTTTACATCCATCTGGTGATCTTCCACCCCATATGTGCATCTAGTGCAATAATTGATCTAATGGATGAATACCTTGCTACAGGAGAAAAGGTTTCCTCATAGTCAATTCCCTTAACTTGAGAGAATCCATTGGCCACAAATCTGGCCTTATACTTCTATATGTTTATGTTTGTTGCATGTTTAACTTTGAAGATCCATCTCAAACCCACAATTGAAATATCAGCCGATGTTGGGAGCACTTCCCAAACATTATTCTTCATGATGGATTCGTATTATTCCACCATTGCATCAACCCAAACAGATTTCTCAACTGCTTCCTCAAAAGAGGATGGTTCAGTCTCTACAAGCTCAATCATTAGAGCCATGTAACCAATGTACCTCTCAAGTGACCTCCTTTGCCTACACAAGTTTGAAGGAACTCCCACATTCTTCCTTGCATTGTGCACCAATCTATCAGCTCGCCTAGTTTTTTTTCTCCCTTCTCTGGATGGTTCTGCTTGAGTGGACGTCTCCACTCTTCCTCCTCTTTGTTCCTCCATTTGTGGTTGCTCCACAACTTCCTGAGGCTCCTTCTTTGGAGCAAAATATCCTCTTCTAGTGGGATATGAAGCTCCCTCTCAAGAGAGCTCCACATCACTTTCTCCTCATCAAAATTTACCTCTCTTTGCACAATTAACATTCCCATGGAAGGTAAGTATACATGGTAATTGTGTGGAGTTTCAATGCAACCCACAAAAACTCCCAACTCTATTATTGGCTCAACCTTCTTCCTTGAATCTTTGGAGTCATGGTAGTAAACAGAGGCTCCAAAAATTCTAAAGTGAGACACATCTGACTTTCTCCCTGAGAAAGCTTCCTTTGGTGTAATCATACCAAGAATCCAATGAGGACTCCGGTTCTACATGTAGATTGTTGTGTTACATGCCTCGGCCCATAAATGCAATGGTATGCCTTGGTCATGTAACATAGCTCTTGCAGCTCCAACAATGCTATGGTTATTTTTCTCAGCTACCCCATTTTGTTGCGGGTTTGGGTTGTTGTCATCTCTCTTCGAATGCCTTCTTTCACACATAAATCCTTGAATTCATTAGAAAGATAATCACCTCCATTGTCGCTCCTATGAGCCTTCACCTTCTTGTCAGTCTCTTTCTCAACTAGTGCCTTGAATTCTACAAAATTTGAGAATGTCTCATCCTTCTTCCACATGAAGAAGATACAACACTTCCTTGAGAAATCATCAATAAAAATAACAAAATACTTATGTCTAGGAGTGAAGGTTGTTGAGAAAGGTCCACAAACATCAGAGTGGAGTCTTTCCAAAACTGCACGTGATTTGTTGTCTCGATCATGGAATGTGGATTACACATAGTTCCCCAAGGTACAATCTTTTCATACATCTTTATGCTCAAGTGCTCCTTTTGAGAGGCCAGTGGTTATTTGCTGCATAATTTTCAGGGCGCCATGATGCAAATGGCCCAATATCTTGTGCCAAAGTTCACCGACATTGCGGCTTTGCACTTTCTCTGCCTTACTGCTTATTGCAATACAATCTTCAACACACAAATTGTATAGGTTCTTCACCCAAACCCTGATCTGCTTCACCTGTCTAGTGGCTATGTGTCTCGGGAATGATTTCCCTTAGCTGAAGATCACATCATAACCACAGTCTTCCAAAACTGCAACAGAGATGAGATTCTTCTTTAGGCATGGAACAAACATGACATCTTTGAGGCGAAGAGGGGATCTTGATTCCCTCTGAAAGGTGACTGTACCAATCTTGGTAGCATTGTACCTTCCGTCGTCCCCCATCTTAATATGCATCTAGAAATATTTCTCCTCTAGGTCACTGAAAAAATATCTACACCTTGTCATGTGGAACGAGATACCGAAATCCAAGTACCACACACTCCCCATCACAGAGTTGGCCATGCATGCGATAAAGGTGAAGTCTAACTCAAGCTATGAAGACAATGCCTCACCTATTTCTCCTCCTGAGTTCTTCTTGCTAGACTTTGTGAGGACACTCTGTAACATAGTGCCCAAATTCATGATAATTGAAGCAATTTATTTTGGACAAATCTTTCTTCTTTCCCCCTTGGCTAGATTCAAGTTTGGTTTGATATTTCTTCCCTTTGCCCTTCTTTCCCTTTCCTACCAATGCAAAATTTTCTTCATCCTCTACTTTGGATGGAGTTCCATCCCAGTTATTTCTCCTGAACTCTTCTTGTACCATGTCAAACTACAACCTTTCCCACTTTGGTAAATTTTCCCTTCCATTCACTGAGTCCTGGTAGTTGTGCGAGGATTTTGGAAGTCCTAGAAGAGTTAGACTCACCAAGTCCTCTTCTGCAACAATCACACCACACCCTCCAATTTCATCTCGAACTTGTGTAAATTTGGTGAGATACTGCAAAATAGTATCATTCTTCTGCATCTTAATGTTTCGAAGTTTGTCTTTGAGGGCCAGTTTTATATGATCACTGCTATTCTCAAACAGCTTTGTCAGTTCCTTCTAGACGTGAAAGGAGTTTCTTTTCCATGGATATTTGAGACAATGTGGTCTCACACTCCCTCCAAGATTGTTCTCCTGGACTTGGCTAATCTTTCTTCCAATGGGACAGGTTCTATGCATCAAACGCCTATGGTTTTGCAATATTTGTCTTGACATATTCTAGCAATCCATTGTCATCAAGCACTGCCTCCATGAGATCCTTCCATGCAATGAAATTCGAGTTGCCTTCCAAGGCATACTATAATCTCAGCCCGTCGAATATCATCTTCCCAATCCTAAAGAAATACTGCTACATTGAAGCTATAAATTTGAACCTCCTAAGGAACAACTTCGAAATTCCAATTTTAATGTGAATCCTGCTCTGATACCATGAAGAAATATGATGTAGAGTTGCAACTGCTAAAGCATTTTTATTGAAAATCAAGAGACACAATCCTACTCTACTGATCTGGGGAATTTAATTCACAATTTAGAACAACAATATCGTACATGCAATACGAAATAACACACATGCACAATATTTTTCCAGGGGAAAGCAACTGCTAAAAAACCCTTTATCCATCTTGCATTAATCAAATGAACAGAGATTTATTACAATTGCTTGCTCACTCTGAGCACAACCTGATAGTGAATAACCTATCTCTCTACTCAATAAGAAGCTCTGATCGAGACTTTGTCAAATTTTACCTCAACTTGAGCCCCTATTTCCTTGTGCAATTCCTATAGAATTAGGCCATATTTTTTTAAGAATTATTCTCCAAATTGATTATGCAATTCCCAAGGTTGATCATCTGGTTGCATGCAACACCTGTACACTTAGAACTAGTCTACAATTGATGTTACACTGCCTTGGAATTTCCACCACAACTAAGGAACTCGAATTCTCTGCACGCACTAGCTATTTTGCACCGAATAATCAGTTAACTGGATGATCACTGAGTTAGAATGTTGTCCCACTGCACAATTGACCTTCCACTAGTTCCTCCAACTGTTGGAACTAGTTTAATTGAACAAAACTTGAAATAATTAACCTTGATTGCTACAAATTAGAAATCACACATGCTTAATTGAATTCCAAGCCCTCTAACTCGAATTTATTGAGTAAATTAAGTGACACAAGTCATGTCACACAAGCTAATTACATCCAAGTTGTCTCCTAATGTGGAAATTCAGATTTTCTCAATTTGACCAAGGCAAAATCAAATTGAAACTTTCTTGTTGCACTTTTCAATAGGTAGAGATTGGACCTCTATGAAATATATTGAAATTTTCATAGTAGTATTCACAAATCAAGGGTTCATATTTATCTCCAAATTAGTTATGCTCTTTTAATTAATTTATCTCAAATGAATTAATTTAAAAAAATTTGTAACTCTCATATTGAGTATATGGCATTGACAAGTCACAATATTGGCCCATGATATTATAATAAAAGCTATTCACAAATTAATAATTTCCATGGTAAAATGAGGGTGAATTTTCATGATTAAGAATATTGTTTAACTCATATATTAATTATTTATAATTAATAAATAATAATAATAATTTAAAATAAAGTTTTAGTTAGTTTTAGGATTTTTTTTTGGCTAACTTAATGTGAGATGTATCGTGGCCATTTAATTTATATGGTTACACCAATTAACAATTAAATTAAAATTCCAAAATAAACATATCTTATTCCAAAATAAACATGTCTATCAACATAACTATTTATCTATATATAATTGGTGTAAATTAAATTTATTCACAGTGAAATATTATTATAAGTATAATATTTACATATGGTTTTTATGTTTAACATTTATCAATATTTTTTAGCTT
>APFE031747155.1:16842-33210 GCA_000404065.3 Pinus taeda
ATTATTTATGTATTATTAGATTTAAATTTTGATAACCATAACAAAGGTTATTACAAGAATATATGATTTTTAAAATATCTTATTAGTATTTAGACTAACTTGGTCTATCAAATATGTATTAAACTTCATGAAAGGAAATGTCAAACAACTTACCTCACATGCATATAATGGCTCTACATTCATGTTTGAACATGGTTTTTTTTTAATGGAAATACCTCACCCCAATAACTATGTGATAGCATGATAAATGTACCCTTGTTTTCACCTTTAATCATCATATTTTCAAGCAATATGTGCAAGTTAATGATAGTTTTTTTTGTTTATAGCTTAAGGTTTGTCATTAGTGCTTATTGTTTACCCAGAAGTTAGAATAAATTAAAAATCATCTATTACCACATTACCACATATGGAATAGACAAGAAATCTATACAAAACATCTGAAAAACCCTAGTTGGTACTGATGAAAATAGTTATACACCAACCCATAGTGCATTCCCCATTTTGATGTGGGACTCATCTCCTCACCAGAATGTAGACAAAAAATAACTTTAATAATAATGAATTAGGATATTTGTTCTTTAACATTTCCATACTCAATTGCACTACATCACATCTCTTGATTATCAAACTTAATATTTAAAACTCAATAATAATTTTTTTTCTAAGATTTATATACAATTTTCAATTTCAATTTTAATAGATATATATATATATATATATAATATATATATATATACATAAAGTAAAGCTTAGCAATACCTTTCATTCATTCATCTATAAACAACAAGTAGGTTACAATTATTTAAGTCGTTCGGTGGTCTCAACCTACCTAGTGGGAAACCAAGTTTGTTGGCCACTGAATCACATTATAAGCCATCCAAAACATAAATAGTTTGGGTCTATTTAACCAAGCCTTATAACACTGATAATGTGTAAACCAACTAGTAAGCATAACACTGAAAACATAAATGCTACCCGACATATACAACCAAAATTAACAAGCATAATTTCGACCAACTAACCATCTGATGATTCCACCGAAGCAGGATCTTTAGCACTTGATCTTGACAATTTAGATTGTGATAGACATGGGATATACAGTGCAATACAGCCTAAACAAGTATTCTGATTCTACAACTGAAATTAAATAAACTAGAGTTTTTTTTGAGTGTCTCATAAACCCAGCTAAAAAATTTTAATATTTAAATATATATATATATATATATATATATATATATAATATATATTATTTTTTTTTCCAAAACATATCAAATAAAAATTAATATTTAATTTTAAACAAATTTCATAACTATAAAAATACCTTCTAAATAAAAAAATTAAAGTAGCATTTTCTACCCTAAAATGCTAATAAAATAACCAACTTTCATCATGGCCTCTAATTTTCCTTCTCTCACAATCTTAGCCATAGAACGTTTGTCTAGGGTTTCGTTAAGAAGAGGTTTCTTAAAGCCTCTTGAACTGAGGGAGTGAATCATTTGCTCATCCTTTAAGCATGTGAATATCGACTCCCAGGGATTAATGATGGATTGACTTCTTCCTAACCCTTTTAGATGTTTATTAATGATTTATTTGTTTAAATGTTTCAAAGCATTTCATAGTGGTTCAATTTTTTTTAATAAGTTTTTAATAATATAATAATATATGTGATTTTATGTTTTTAATATATATTAGTTTTTTAATGATATATTGTTTTTAGCCCTTTTTAAAGTTATAAAGAGGATTGAAATTTGGTTAGTCACCTATTTAGAAAGTCTTGTGGAAAGTTCTACTATATAATGGATTTTAAAGGTAGTCATACAAATAATTGATATTGGATAAAGGAGAGGGATGGGATATAAAGGAGAGTAGTGGGAAAGGAAAATAAAGAGTGAGTGTAAATATAGAAAAATGAAGGAGAATATTGTAGATAAAAAATGTATTGATATTGTATTATTTATGGAATTGAAAGATAGTTAAACAAGAAATTTCTTGATATTGATGGGAAAGAGTAAGTGAGGAAAGAAAAATGGGCGAGTACAAGAATTACAAGAAAGAAGAAAATTATAAATATTTAATGAGAGAAAATTGAAGAGATTTTATGAGACTAAAATTTAATGTTTTGTTATCAAAGTCTATGTTTATCTAGATAATTAGTTTTTTAATGTACTTTGAGATGTTTGGGATTGATGATATTATCATTTTCAATATGATGTCATTTCAATTCGATTATATTAAGTATATATTTTTGCATATTATAGAAGGTTATACATTTAAATTTAAATTTAAAATATCAGAGATTAATACTCAAAACAATAACTTGAATATTGCATTCCAAATACTACAATTTATAGACAAAATTCGTTGGAGATTCAACAATGAATCCACCAACAATCAACGAATCCTGCCGATTATTAATTACAAACTTTCTACCGCTTGTATTTTTCCGACTAGGGAACAGTCATCATGATCAATCTCCTATACTTCACCAACATGTGAACAATTGTGATTATTTTGACACCTCCCCTTAATCACGACCTCTATGTTAACTCGTTTTATGGTCTAAGTCTTAGCTACGCTTACAACATAATTTGGATTTTCTACAACACACAAAGTTTACTCCTACAAATTTAAAATCTAGCCTTTCCAAGAGGCTTGGTGAATATGTTAGCCACATTTTCATCTGTATTAAAATATGTTAAGTCAAATTCTTTTGATTCCACTTTTTCTCTTACAAAATGATGTGTTTCTATATGTTTTGACATTGCATGATATACATGGTTTCTTGCCAATTTGATAGTGCTTTGATTGTCACATCTGATTGTTGTAGGTTCTTGTTGTATTTCTCCAACATCTTCAAGTATCCTTCTAAGCCATATTGCTTCACAGGTATGACTGCTTAATGCTTTATACTCAACTTCATTGGATGACAAGAAAACGATTGGTTGTTTCTTACTGCTCCATTATATCGCTCTTGAACCTATATTGAACACATATCTAGTAATAGATTTCCAACCCAGTCAAAATCAGAATGACCTGTCAACTCAACATCAAATTCATCAATATACAAAATACCAAAATTATGTGCTCCTTTCACATATTGGACTTTCTTTGCTGCTTTCCAATGGCTTTCACAAGGCTTAGCCATGAACTGACTAAGTATGTTGATAGAATATGTTATGTCTGGCCTGGGAGTGGTGAGGTAGTTCATACTTCCCACCAATTTACAATACAAGGTTCCATTCACCTCTTTGGTTCCATCACCACTATGCAATTCATCATTATTTTCTAAAGGAGTAGATACTGCCTTGCATTCAATCATATTGAACCTTTTACAGGTTTCTCTTATACATTTACTTTGTGTGATTAGTGCCTTACTAGGTTCCCTCCAAACTTGAAGACCTAAATATTAATGCAATTCACCAAGGTCTTTCATCTCAAATACCTGTGACAACTGACTTTTAATTTCTTCAATCAACTTGGACGCATTTCTTGTAATGATAAGATCGTCAACATATACAAATATCAAAGCAATATTCCCATATTCATCTTTCTTGATGTATAGATTAGGATCATTTTTGCTTTTCATAAAACCTTTCTCATAGAAGAAAGAATCAATTTTTAGATAACAATATCTTGGTGCTTGTTTCAAACCATATAAATATTTCTTTAACCTGCAAACAATATGCTCATGTCCCTATTTTACAAACCCTTTAGGCTAAACCAAATGAACTTCTTCTTTTAACTCACCAGTCAAAAAAACAGATTTGACATCTAATTGATGCATTTTCCAATTATGTTTTGTAGCTAATCCAATCATGATTCTAATTGTGTTCAACTTAGCTACAAGTGCAAACATATATTCATAATGAATTCCCTCTGTTTGTGAATTTTTTGCAACCAATTTAGCTTTATATTTATCAATACTTCCATCAACATTAAACTTGGATTTATACAACCATGTGCGTCCTATGTGAACTTTATTTTTACCCAATTTTGTTAATTCCCATGTATCATTCTTCATTAATTACATCTCTCCATTCTTTATATTCTTTAGATTATTCATAACTTGAAGGATCTACAACATTCATTACAAGAGACATTAATGCACAATCTTCATATCTTATATGTGTATGAATTTGACGTGATGACCTTCTTGGAGTTTACTTCTTTCATCTTTCTTTCTTCTTTGTGGAGTCTCCTCTCCTCTTGTTGGAGTGTCATGACTGCTTGATTCTCCTTGCTCTTGAACCCGTACCTGTTCATGTGCTTGTTCTTGTTCTTTTTCAACAATTGCATCTTTTTTGATATAATCATCAATATCTTGCCATACACTAATATTATTCATTTTTTCAACTTCATCTGCATTCTCATGAAACACCACATCCTTACTTGCAAGCAATATATGAGAACTAGGATCAAACAACTTGTATGTTTTTTTTATCACCACAATAACCAATAAATGTGCACTTGATTGACTTTGCATCAAGTTTTCTTCTTTCATATTTTGGAATATGAGCAAATCCCTTGCATCCAAAAACTCTTAAATGACTCACTTTTGGTTTATACCCATAAAATGCTTTAAAAGATGTTCTAAGATCTAAACTTTAGGGTTGGACTCCTATTTTTCAAATAAATTGCAGTATTAATGGCTTAAGCCCAAAAACCATTAGAAACATTTTTACCTTGAATCATACTACGTGCACATTCTACTAGTGTTATGTTTTTCCTCTTAACAACTCCATTTTCTGAGGTGTAGGTGGAATTGTAAATTATTGTAGAATCCCATTGTTTTTACAATATTGAATAAATTCTCTTGATTTATATTCTCCACCTTGATCAGATATGATAATTTTGATGCACTTGTGAGTTTGTTTTTCCACCATATTTTTGAACTCTTTGAAGTACTAAAAAACACCACTCTTCTTTCTTATGAAATAGACCCATGTATATCTAGATCTATCATCAACAAAAATAAGAAAATACCATGCTCCACCAATATATCTAGTTTTCATAGGCCTACATATATCAATATGAACTAATTCAAGTATTTTTCCTCTTTCAACTCCAACAATGCTACGATTCTTTTTCTCAGCTACACCATTCTGCTGTGGGTTGTGGGGTGTTGTCAGTTCCCTTCAATTGCCTTCTTTCACACAAAAAATCCTTGAAGTCATTTAAAACATACTCACCTCCATTGTCGCTCCTAAGATCCTTCACCTTCTTGTTAGTCTCTTTCTCAACTAGTGTCTTGAATTCTACAAAATTTGAGAATGTCTCATCGTTCTTCCACATGAACAAGGTCCAAGACTTCCTTGAGAAATCATCAATAATAAAAAAAATACTTATGTCTGGTAGTGGAGGTTGTCGAGAAAGGTCCACAAACATTAGGATGGATTCTTTCCAAGACTGCATGTGCTTTGTTGTCTCAATCATGGAATGTGGATTTCACATACTTCCCCAAGGTACAACCTTTGCAAACATCATGTTGTTGAAGTGCTCCTTTCAGGAGGCCAGTGGTTATTTGTTGCATAATTTTC
This sequence comes from Pinus taeda, assembly GCA_000404065.3. Lineage (NCBI taxonomy): Eukaryota > Viridiplantae > Streptophyta > Pinopsida > Pinales > Pinaceae > Pinus > Pinus taeda. The sequence continues at coordinate 22,380 of APFE031747155.1, forward strand.
AGGGCACCATGATGTAAATGTCTCAATCTCCTATGCCAAATTTCAATGACGTCGCGACTCTACACTTTATCTGCCTTACTGCCTAATGCAACACAATATTCCACATCCAACTTGTACAGGTTCTTCACCCGAACCTCAATTTGCTTCACCTATATAGCGGTTATGTGTCTCAATAATGCTTTCCCTTTGCTGAAGATCACATCATAACCACGATCTTCGAAAACTGCAACAGGGATGAGATTATTCTTCAGGCATGGAAAAAACATGACATCTTTGAGGTGAAGAGGGGATCTCAACTCCCTCTGAAAGGTGATTGCACCAATCCCGGTAGCAATGTGCCTTCCATCATCCCCCAACTCAATATGTATATGGATATCTTTCTCCTCCAGGTCACTGAAAAAATCTCTACACCCTGTCATGTGGAACGAGGCACCTGAATCCAAGTATCATGCACTCCCCATCATAGAGTTGGCCATGCATGTGATAAGGGTGAAGTTTGGATCAAACTCTAAAGCCAATGCCCCACCTGCTCCTCCTCTTGATTTCTTCTTGCTCGAATTTGTGTGGACACTTTGTAGCATAATGCTCAAATTCATGACAATTGAAGCATTTTATTTTAGACAAGTTTTTCTTCTTTCCCCTAGGCTAGATTCAGGTTGGTTTGATATTTCTTTCCTTTGCCCTTCTTTCCCTTTCCAACCAATGCAAAATTTTCTTTATCCTCTACTTTGGATGAAGTTCCATCCTAATTATTTCTCCTGAACTCTTCTTGTACCAAGTCGGACCACAACCTTTCCCACTTCAGTAAATTTTCCCTTCCATTTATAGAGTCCAGGTATTTGTGCCATGATTTTGGAAGGCCTAGAAGAGCTAGGCTCACCAGGTCCTCTTCTACAAAAATCACACCAACCCCTCCAAGCTCATCCCAAACTTATGTAAATTTGGTAAGATATTGTGGAATAATATCATTCTTTTGCATATTAATGTTTCGAAGTTTATCTTTGAGGGCCAATTTTCTATGATCATTGTTATTCTCGAACAACTCTGTTAGTGCCTTCCACATTAAGAAAGGAGTTTTTTTTCCATGGATATTTGAGACAATGTGGTCTCGCACTCCCTCCAAGATTATTCTCCTCGCCTTGGATACATCTTTCTTCCAATGAGCTAGGTTATGTGCATCAGATGCATGTGCTTTTGCAATATCTACCTTGACATATTCTAGCAATCCATTGTCATCAAGCACCACCTCCATGTGATCGTTCCATGTAATTAAATTTGAGCTACCTTCCAAGGCATACTCTAAGCTCATCTTTTTGAAGGTCATCTTCCCGATCCTGAAGAAATTCTGCTACACTAAAACTGCAAATTCAAACCTCCTGAGGAACAACTTCTAAATTCCCATTCTAATGTGAATCTTGCTCTGATACCTAGTAGAAAAATGATGTAGAATTGTAAATGCTCAAGAAGTTTATCTAAAATAAAGAGACACAATCCTACTCTATTGATCTGTGGAATTTAATTCACAATTGAGAACAACAATTTGATACATGCAATAAGAAATAATACACATGCACAATATTTTTCTAGGGGAAAACAACTGCTAAAAATGATCCGAATTTAAATAGGAATGCAACAAATTATAGATATAACCATAAATACAGAGATGCAGCAGAAATAACACTTCCTTTGATTAATATCAAATAATGAAATATGTTTACAAACAATATGGAAATGGGACAAGCTCAACGATTGTAGCTTATCTCTGAGAAGAGATGTGGTGGCTACATGCCTATGTACTGCATTACAATGAGGCTCAAGGGCCTTTTTATTATTGAACAATAAGAGCAAACCCTAAACAACCAAAACCCTAACCCAAGGAGATGTAACACCAAGAGTTTATAGGCCCTGTTGGGGTTAGCTGGACAACCAACTTCCCGGAGTTGTGACTTGGTCATATTATCTCCATTTGATGCACATGATACCACGTTGGAAAGATATCTCCGAGGACTACGACGAAAAATATAATTTTATAAAAAAATCATTGGTCGTAGATTGCCAAAAAAAACGTCGTTTAGGGCCTCAAAATGGCTTCGAAAGTTTAGGACCTGAAAAACTACTAAAAATAGTAAACTATGCTACAGTTAAGGAAACTGAAAAACTGAAAGAAACAATGGTGGGGTTCCAAGTGGAATTGGCGGATGGCCACCAATATCCACCTGGATCAAAAAACCCTTTAAACTTGTTTGAATTAATCAGATTAATAAAGATATATTATAATTGCTTGCTCACTCTGAGCACAACCCATAAGTGAATAACCTATCTCTCTACTCATTGAGAAGTTCTAATCGAGACTTAGTCAAATTTTCACGAAGCTTGAGATGTTATTTCCTTGCGCAAGTCTACAATTGATGTTACATTGCTTTGGAATCTCCACCACAACTGAGGAACTTGAATTCTTTGTATGCACTAGCTATTTTGGGTTGATTGATCAATTAACTGGATGATCACTGAGTCAGATTATTGTCCCACTGCACAACTGACCTTCCATTAGTTCCTACAACTATTAGAACTAGTTTAACTAAACACAACTTGAAATAAATGACCTTGATTGCTACAAATTAGCAATCACGCAATTATTGTCCCACTGCACAACTGACCTTCCATTAGTTCCTACAACTATTAGAACTAGTTTAACTAAACACAACTTGAAATAAATGACCTTGATTGCTACAAATTAGCAATCACGCACACTTAACTAAACTCCAAACCCTCTAACTCGAATTTACTAAGTAAACTGAGTGACATAAGCCATGTCACACAAGTTAACTACATCCAAGTTGTCTGTTGATGTGGAAATTCAGATTTTCTCAATTTGACCAAGGATAAATCAAATTCAGACTTTCTTGTTGCACTTCTCAATAGGTAGAGATTGAATCTCTATGGAACATACTGGAATTTTCATAGTAGTATTCACAAATCAAGGGTTCATATTTATCTCCAAATTATTTATGATCTTTTAATTAATTTATCTCAAATGAATTAATTTAATAAATGTGGTATCAAGAACTCTCATATTGATTACATGGCATTGATAAGTCAAGGTATTGGCCCATTATATTATAATAAAACATATTCACAAATTAATAATTTCCTTGGTAAAGTGAGGGTGAATCTTCATGATTAAGAATATTGTTTAACTCATATATTAATTCTTTTTATAATTAATAATGCTAATTGTAATTTAAAAGAAAGTTTTAGTTAATTTTTAAGATATTTTTTTTAACTTGAACAATGTTTGATGTATCGTGGCCATTTAATTTATATGGTTACACTAGTTAACAATTAAATTAAAATTCCAAAACAAACATGTTTTATTCCAAAATAAACATGTCTATCAACATAACTATTTATTTATATATAATTGAGTGTAAATTAAATTTATTCAAAATGGAATATTATTAGAAGTATACTTTTATGTATGGTTTTTATTTTTAATATCTATTAGTAAAATTATAGCTTAAACTTTGATAATCACTAAATTATCTATATATATATATAATTTCACCAGGTAAAACAACTACCACTATATATTATTTCTCCAGTAAGCTAATTTTGGAAATAGTTGTTCTATGTGTTAAAATAGTGGTAGTTTTTTTCCCTGGTGAAATAATAACAATGGTATGTATATAATGTATTACTAATTCTACTAAATAAAATGTAATTTCTATTTAAAAAAAAATGTATTAATTAGATGTCTTATATTAGTTAAAAATAAATTTAAAAAGTAGAATTATTATAAAAAAGGTAATAATATATATATATAATATAATATATATATAATAAATATATATATATATATATATATATATAATATGAATTATTTCACCAGGTAAAATAACTACCATATATATTATTTCTCAAGTAAGGTAATCTTGGAAATAGTTGTTCTATATGCAAAATAGTGGTAGTTTGTTTTTACCTAGTGAAAATAATAACAATGGTATGTATATACTGCTATTACTAATCTACACTAAATAAATGTATTTTGTAAAAAAAAAAAATGTATTAATTAAATGTGTTATATTAATTACAAATAAAATTATAAAAAATAGAATTATTATATTTTTTTGCTGAGGCAAGAGCGAAAGTTTCTATTCAATCGGAAAAAAGAAATATTGTACAAAGGCTTATCATACAACTAACCGTTAGATCCTGAGCCAAGGATCCAACGGAGGAGAGACATTTTGGGTGGCCAAGAAGCACACCGTTTATCAAGCAAATCGGACCCGATGAGCACAGAAAACCATAAATGATAAATCTATCAGGTCCGTTTTTTACATATCTTTCATGCTAGTTCACCTCCCGAAATCCGCCATATGCGCGCTAAATCAGAAAGATCGCGCTAGTAGCGCGAAAGTTAACCTTAGTTCCGGACCCACCAACAAGCCCGATTAATCCTGGCCGTAGAATGATTGCAGTAGATCCAACGGTCACAAAACATATCGCATGGCCCAACCTTATCGAAGATTACCGCGTGATGAGGGCGGTATTGCCTTCCCACCCTGAGCCATATGTTGGAAGGTGAGTGGAATCGCTTCCGAAGAAGAAAAATCGCTACCAGCTTGAAAGTGGTGCGATACATCGGAAACCATTTTGAGGGCGGTAAAGCTGCCGCCGGCCAAGGAAGCGGGGAATAGTTGTTGCCCTGAAAGACTGTATTCCGTCACCTTGGCCCAAAGAAGAAGAGGAACCCTAATTCCCACCAATCCACTGAAACTTCGTGTACGCTGAAGCCAAACATAGACCTGCATACCCAAAACTTCCTTGCTTGTGTCATTACTTTGCAAAAAGGTCAACCCAATCTCGATTCTATGGCCCTATTCTGATATACCTTGTAGTCCTCTTCCACCTGACTAAAGCATTGTTCCCTTAATCTGTTCTATGGCATATCTCGCCAGATCAGCTTGACTCTGTTTTTAGTGCAAGCCACTCCCTGATTGGCCAGAACATCCGCCAGTTTATTGGTTGTCCTCCGCGCATGAGTGAAACTCACTGTGCATAAGTCTAGGAGGTGAAATTGAATCCTTTGAAAGACCTGTATCAGCCTCCAATGGCTTGAGACTTTTTCTGGCTCTGTGCCACAACAAATTATTTTAACCAAGTTAATGATCAGCACAGAATCGGCTTCAATAATAATGTTCTGGAGATTGTCTTACTTTAGGAAATAAAGACACTATTCAAGCGCCATTAATTCAACCATATTGTTTGTAGCTCTTCCCAGATGGTAATGGAAAATGAAAAGAATGCAACCACCATCATCTCGTAACACTCCTCCGAAACTAGCAAGACCTAGGTTGCCTTTAGAGGCCCCATCTATGTTGAATTTCAGAAAACCCTAAGGGGGAGGATGCCAATAATCTGGCTTATTGGGTAGATTCATAACCTTCCTATCCCTTCCCTGTGGTATAAGTCCCTACATATTCAGCTGACAAAGTATCTGCTTCTCCTTTTTTGAAGGTGGATTTTTGGGGGGGTTGCGCACAAGGGTGTCAACCGTCTCCTTGAGTTGTCTTAAAATCTGCTCAAAAATGTGTTGGGTGGTGTGGTTAATATTTTTTAAGATTCTATTATTCCTTTCTTTCCAAACATTCCAAATTATGAAGCCTGGACTTAAAACCCAAGCCAAGCGAAGAAACTCATACTCAGAAAAGTTTCGTCTCCAATTATTTAGGGTGTTGGTAATGATTTCTTTGTCTCTATCCGTCTGTTGGAAAATTGTAGCAAAAGAGTCCCACAACTTAGAGGTAAAGGTGCAGTCATTGAGAAGGTGCTCCATTGTCTCCTCTTGGGCTTCACAGAGCTGGCATCTAGAAGGTCCTAGAACACCCCTCTTCCTAATATTTTCCCAAGTCATAATTTTCTTGTGATGAACCAACCACATGAAGAGTTTGATTTTCATCCAACCTTGATGCTTCCAAAGATTCTACCAAACCCTATCTAGAAATTGGGAATCTAGCTCAAGGAGTACCTTCTTTGCTTCCTTGATATTGAAGGTGCCTTCTTTATTGTTGCCCCATCTGAGTTGGTCATGCCCCTCTGAAACCAGAATCTTCCTTTGTTCCAAAATTCACCTTAATGCCTCTGCTTTTGCTTTCAAGGGGTTGTCAGCCCCAAATTCTATATGCTTCCAGGATCTCCATTTGTCTTCTGGACTGGGGTGTTCCCAAAAATCTTTAACCCTGAAAAGCCCTTTGGTGTCTGTTTCTTTCTTTAGGTCCAGCAAGTCCTCTCTTAACAGTGTAGGTTCTTTTTGCCATCTATCCTCCTAGAACAGAGCAAGGTCCCCTTCTCTGATTTCCCAAAAACTGTTTTTCTGCACTAATTCTCTATTCTCCCAGGCCTTATTCCAAATGTGGGATCCTTTTATGATTCCCGTCATCCTTATGTGATCTTTCTCTTGCCAAGTGCTGGTATATTTTTCTTTCCATATACGAGCCCACTGAGCCTTTGGATCCTTTACCCAATGCCACCATAATTTTGCCCCTAAAACCTTGTTGAGTACATCTAGATCATCCAGTCCAAGGCCCCCATGGGATTTCGGTTTGCAAAGCTTATCCCAAGAAACCAAGGCCCATTTATTTCTCTCTTCCCCCTTACCCTAAAGAAGTCTCTTTGAATAGTTCTCAATTGTTGTAAAACTCCCTTTGGAGCTGGAAGTGCTGAAAGCATAAAAATGGGGATAGATTGCAAAACAACTTTCGTAAGCACCAACCATCCTACCAAGTTTAAAGATCTGATAGCCCATTTTCTGATTTTATCCTGCATATTATTGATTATCGGCTCCTAGATGCTTTTGTGCAGAGGTTTATTAGTAAGAGGAACTCCTAGGTACTTGGAAGGAAGGACCTCCCTTTGAAAGCCTAGAATTCTGGAGATGTTTCTCTAAATAGCAATATTAGTATTAAAGAAAAAAATCTTAGATTTAGACAGATTTACCTCCATACGTGTGGCCATAGAAAATTCACGTAGGATTTTCTTATAAGCAAGAGCTTCTTTTACTATTGGGACTCCCTGCAACATAGTATCATCAGCAAATTGTTGATGGGACAAAGCTTGTCCATTTCCAGAAAGTTGGATACCCTTGATATAACCCCTTTCTTTCGCATGATTGATAGATCTCCCAATTCCTTCCATCATGAGGATAAAGAGAAAGGGAGAGAGCGGGTCTCCCTGTCTGAGACCTCTTGAGGGAGTAAAGGTCTTGGAAGGAGAACCATTGACCAATATTGAAAGGCTAGAAGAAGTGACCAGTGCCATAACCCATCTTACCCAATTATGATCAAAGCCAAAGGCTAGAAGGACCTTCCTAATATAGGTCCAATTCGGCTTATCATAAGCTTTGGCAAGGTCCAGTTGCATAATCATTCCCGCCTTCTTATTGCTTATCAATGAATACACCACTTCATGTGCTTGAATGATGTTATTGAGAATTTGTCGACCCTCCACATAACCTGATTGCTCCACTGACACAAGAATAGGAAGAAGGGGTTTGAGTCTATTGGTGACAACTTTGGATATAATTTTATACACCACATTAGACAAAGCTATGGGCCTAAACCTGTCTGGAGTCTATGCATTATCCTGTTTGGGGATCAAGGAGATAAAGGAAGTATTGAGTGCCTTTAGAATGGTTCTATTCATCCTGGAATCCTTCACCACATTCATAAAATCTTGTTTAACAATGCTCCAACAGGCTTTGAAGAAATCCACATTGAAACCATCAGGGCGTGGCGCTTTGCCATTCCGCATTTCCTTAACTGCTTCATTGACCTCTTCTTCAGTCACTGGCTTGTTGAGATTGAAATTATCCTCTCTAGATACTAGCCTTGGTATATGCCTTGTTAAGTCCCTGATAAAGTGTTCTTTGTCTGCAGTGGTCTCCTTTGCTATACCTTGAAAGTGCTGGACTAACACAGATTCTATTTCTTCATGGGAATTGCGCAGATGACCTCTCTCGTCCTTGATTGAAGAGATCCTATTATGAGATTTGTTCGCCATGGTGGATCTGTGGAAAAATTTGGTGTTCCGTTCCCCTTCTTTTAGCCACTGAACTCTAGATTTTTGTCTCCAATATATTTCTTCTTGTTTGCATAAGGTCTCCCATTCTTGATGAAGTTTGGTGACTTAGTCATCTCTGACTCTGTCAAAGCCCTCTGTAATAAGAGTTTGATTGAGTGTTTGCATCTTATCTTCAACCTCTTTTTTTGCTGCAAAAATATTGCCAAATTCCTTCTTGTTCCAGTCTTTGAGTCTGAGCTTGATGTGTTTTAGTCTTTTGTGAAGCAGAAACATTCTTGTTCCCTAAATGTGCAGATCCTCTTTCCACCATCTTGCTATGAACTGATAAAATCGAGGTGGGTAAGCCAAATATTCTCAAATCTGAAAGGCCTGTTCCTGGGGGTGCCTATGCCCTGTACCTCCAGTTGTACAGGCCAATGGTCTGATCCACCAAAGGGGAGAATTCTCACTGTCTTTTTCTTGTGTGTGAGCATAAGGTCCTTTGAAATTATGAATCTGTCTAATTTTGAGGCTACTTGTGACTCCCCTCCTCTCTTGCTGTTCCAAGTAAAGAGGCCATTATTCATATCAATGTCAACTAGCTTCATATTATCTATGAAAGTTAGAAATGTTGTAGAATCTTTTTTTAAAGTTCTTGTTCCCCCCCCCCTTTTTTTTTTTCCGAAAGTGATTTGATCATGTTGAAGTCCCCCCCCATTATCCAAGGAATTTTTGCATGTCTATCTCCGAGTGCTACAAGAGAATAAAAAAATTTGAGTTTATCATCCAGTCTTCGTGGACCATAGACATTCGTGACCAAATAAGTCTCATTGTCTCCCATAGGCTGTATAACCACAGATAAATAATTCCTAGATGTCTCCGCATCTATTATGCCAATCTTTTGGGGGTTCCAAAGGGTGAGTATGCCTCGAGCTGTATTATCTGCTTTAACTTCTAGAAACTCAAATCTATTGAGCCATTTACTATTAATTTCTTTCATTTTTTGAATGGAACATTTAGTTTCCTAGATAAAGATCATATATGGAGCTTCTTGTTTCATTCTATTGCTAAGTAATATTTGTTTCCTTTTATTACCTATATCTCTAATATTCCAAGATGTGAACTTCATTATTAAAGATTTGTAAAGGAGTAACTGGATAGGTCTTTCATCTTACCTGAATCAATCATTAGCTTTCCACATTCCATCAGTAGCTCGTTCTACTTTTTCCTGCCTCTTTTCTTTCTTGGGTATCTGGGAGCTAGTCTTGGTGTGGTTTTCATAGTTTTCACTCCTTCGTTGCCTGACCTTTCATTGTTGTTTAGCTTTTCCATCCCTTTGTCCTGCGTCTTCCATAGGAATAGTTGTTGTAGTCTGTTGAAATCCTCTTGAGGTAGTGAATCTACCCCTCCCATGGTTCCCTGTTTCAAGAATCCTTCTAGATCTAGGTTTTCTCTATCCAGAATCTCCTACAGTTCCTGATCATCGGTTTCCATTTCACTCTGAGTCATATCTTGATCCATCTCCTGTTCTTCATCGTTCAGCATTGTTTCTTTATGTTTGGTAGCATCCTGTGCTTGTTCCCTATCTTCCTCTTTCTCCTTTGCCCTTGAGCTTCCTTCCATTACCCGATCTTTGTTTGATATTCCTTCCTCTTCTTCGAGAACTTGGAACCTGTTCAGATTGGCCTATTGCTTTTCTATTTGTTGTTGTTCTGGCCCCCTTTTGCCCCCTTTTCCTCTATGTCCCACTTTGTGAAAGCTTTCAGTGTCTTTCATTGTGGTTGCTTTACTTCTGTCTCTGTTTTGCTGAGAGAGCAATGTCTAAAAAGGTGCCATGCTCATGGCACCTGTGACATCTAAAGGGAATATGTTCATAATCTACTATTTGCACCCATTCTTCATCAAAAACTTCCAAGATGACCTCATCTGGTAGGGCTCTTGATAGGTCTATCTCGACACATATTCTTGCGAAGGATGTGTATTTTCCCCTTCTGGTGGCCTCAGAGGCTTTAATAAAACACCCTAGTTTATTTCCTATGGCAGATAGCGATTCTGTTTGCCAGTAATCAAGAGGTAGGGAGTAAATTCTTACCCAGACCGGAACCGAAGTGAAAGTTTCTCTCTTGGGACAAAATTCATCATCCACGGACACATGTAGAGGCCCGCTGCTGCATAGAAGTAGGGTCCTCCTTCAAACACCCTGTCTTTATCTTCAATATTTGTGAAGACCACAGTGAAGAAACCCTTTGACCCAAGGTGTAGGTCTATGCTTCCTTTCGATTTCCAATGGTATTTAATCCATGCTTGTAATGCCTTTTCAGTGGGCCACAATCCCATGAATTTGCAAATGATAGCATAGGTCCGCATGTGATCCCTGTGCGCCTGCAGGGAAAGATTATTTAAAACTACTATGGGAGTGACCTCAGCCTTGGGTTTACAAGGCTCCTTCTGTGCCTTGTTTTCTGCTCCCTGTTTTTTGTCTTCTTCCTCGTTATCTTTCATGCTATTGTCCTCTCTTGGTTTGGTAAAGTCTTGATCCTCTTCCAGGTTCTTATTCCGTTCTCCTGAAGGCCCTCTGACAGATTCTAAAGGTTTCTTGCCTCTGCTGGCCACTGCCTTCCTGTAGGAGGGAGTGGAGCTCCCTCCTTTGTGTGCCTCCATGGTGGTCAAAAACCTGCAACCCTAGCTATTCTTCCGTTGTTCACTCCTAAAACTTCCGCTCCATGTGATTCTATATCTATTGGTCATCAAAAAAAAGAAAAAAGAATTATTA
>APFE031747170.1:7059-30633 GCA_000404065.3 Pinus taeda
TTTTAATTTTTTTATATAATTTAATAATGATTTTTTTTAAGCTATAATGATTAATGTAGGGTGGATATAAATTTTGTTATGAATATTTGAGCAAATCATATGAATACAGAAGGAGTCATATGAAAAGGGAGTCGTCTGTAAAACTAATAAGAATAGCCAAGTTCAAAAAGAGGGACAAATCGAGTAGCAACATCTAGCTCTCGCTGGGGATTATGCCTCCTTGTGAGGCATGAAGAACAATAGGGTAGATGCCTTCAGATTGTGCATGGAGCCGACTCATAAGGAAAATGAAACTCAAAAGGCAAAAACATATAATAATATAAGGAATATCTTTACATCTTAAAGTTTCAGTTGATAATAGCAAGAAAGAAACAAGGATAAATCATGAGGCCCTATTACCTAAATATTAAAGAGTTCAATAATTATTCACATATATAAAATATTTGTTTTTATATTCATTGTACCATGGTAATTGTGATAATGATTTGTGACAAATGATCATAAATTGGTATATGCCTCACTCCCCAAGAGCATTTTGATGCCATATAAAGTCATACATGCTTATAGTTAATGATGAATAAATTGCATAAATCATAGTACTAATTAAGATTCATAAGGTTGACTTTCATTTTGGAGTAAGATTTTATTTAAACTATGGAGACTAGTTATCATGGATTTGTTTCCCTTATTGTTGCATAACATGAGTTTCCAGAATTAGATGTCGCTTCGCTACTAGTGAGCTTGCTCGATTCTCCGATGGAATCATCCACTATCCTGAGATAAAGGAATTTCTAAATTCTCATTTACTCTTCATGTTAGAAGTCTTCTTTCAATTTTTTTTAGGAAATTAGTGCTTTTACAAGATGGGATGATTACACACTAGACTTAGTCCAACATCACTGAACTTGATCCGCTACCAATGATTGTTCATAGCCTTGTTGGAGATGTCAACATACCTTATCACAAGTTATCTCAACAAAAGGAGTGGGAGGATTACACACTAGGTTTAAATCTAGTGCCACTAGTCTTGCTCCGCTGCCAATGAGCATTTATAGCCCCGACAGAGATATCGGCATGCCTCGCCCAAGAAAACATAGGTTCCTATCCCTAGGGTAGTATGGTGATTAGGGAAGCTCTCATGCATAGTTGTGATTGTAACTAATTGGCTCCACTAAATTTTCGATTATATTTATGAAAGCCAAATCTTATGCTTATAGTTCAATGGTTATGAATTAACTCAATCCATCTTCGTATTTATGTGTAAGTAGTATGAAAAGAAAGATATGGTTGAAAATTCTCAATATGAGTTGAGATTGTTAGAAAGATTGAGATTTAAACCCTTTGAAAAATAGTTACCCCTCAACCTTGATCTGCAAACGAAGTATTCAAATATGTATTCCAAACTCATTAATATGGTATACACTAAGGACTCATAGATCCATATTCAATTCTAGTTATGATCATATAAGAATTCTTTAAGATGTCAAGAAATTCATTTTTATTCATTCTAAACTATAAAGAAAAAGTAAACAAAAGTTTGTTTATGTATCTTGTTTATATACATTAATTTTTCCAAAAGAAATGTTGTCTAAATAAATCAAACAACCTGTGCAACCAAGATAGTGGTTTACCAATTCCATAACTCTTACCTTTATGTCTCCAAAATAACAATATGTTAAGTAGCTATAAGGAAGGGCAAGGTGTTTCACTCATTTTACTTCCTAGGAAGGAGTTGATATCTACATAATGATAAGATGGTGTTCTCTTAAATACCTCTTCCATCTATTCATCCACAATGTCATGATATTTTGTGTGATTATTTAAATGATGAAACATTTCTAACCTTAATGTTTCTGTTGTATATTTATAATTTACTCCCTTATCGAAGTAATAAAGAATTAGACTAGGATTAGTCATAAGGTAACTTAAATCTTTTTGAAATTCATGCTCATCACCATAAGAAGAAAAATTGTTGAGATAGTCATGTGTAGTTTGGAAGGTGTTATTAAATATTTTATGTATATATGATGCAATAAATAAATGAATATTATTTAAAATAAATTTTAGATTTAGTTTTTTGACATCTTCATGTACCATAACATTATCATGTGCATAATCATTATAAGTAGGTTCGTTGTTAGTTACATAGTCATATTCATTATGCTTATTAATATCAAAAGTATTATAGTTGTACAACATTTGTGAATTTAGACCTACAAGTGAATAATTATCATCATACTCATCATATATAGGCGGGTTTTGAGTAATTGACATGAACATGGAATGAATCGATATTAGGATTAATGGAAACACCATCACATACTTTTTCTTCTTTGTGGTCACATAAACATGATTCATCTTCAAAGTTTCTTGGCTTACAATCATCAATATTAGCATAATAAAAAACATGAAATAAACTAGGTATGTTAACAAATAATTTGGATTCAAATAAGTCCAAGAGAAACCCATTGAAATAATAAAAATGGTATATGTATTTAGGATTTTTTGAGGTGAACAGAAAGAAATATATGCTTGAAAAAATTTTGGGTGCATGTAGCTGTGATGATGTAGGCCTGGGCCTACAATACCCAGGATCTTCAATAACTCTGCTTATAAGAAGGCATCTCAACATATAATCCCAATTGACATCTTAAATCCGACAATTTCATTCAACACTTTTACACACTAGTTCAGTCAGATTCTCCTTAAAACAATCGCGCCCTCCATAAGATCAACCCATCATGCTAATATTCTAACACTGGTTCTAATCGAACTTTTGATTCAATCCTTTCTCTTTAAAGGATCAATACATATACAGACTTCAGAAATTGACATTAACTAAAGTCGATTGCAAAACCTCTGTTGCTAACTCGAACTTACCAATTCGACCACCATAAATACACATTTTCTCCCATTTGTGCACTGCACCTTCACTCATACAGAATCTCCATCTTCAATCGATTTCTAGAGTTAGGCCTCTGGTCCTTCAACATTATATTTCAATTAATATTGCTCTCTCCAGTTTTTGGAATTGAAATCTGCTTCAACCTCGAACTCGCTTGTTTTAATTCCAACGCTCCTATAGCATACATTCATCTCAAGCTGTGACAATTGTTTGTGCCCTTCAAATAAACCCAGATCTCATCGGTCCTGAAGTTTCCACGCATTTAAATCTCCAGCTAACGAATTCATATATAACCATTTAAAGTAGTGCTAAATATTGTTCACAACAGTTTCATAAATATTGTTATATCAAAACCTTCAATGCAACCCAGATCTATTCAACCAATGCTCGAATCAATTCACAATTAGTTGAATTGTAATAAACCATAAGAATTTGGTATTTTCCCCACGATTTGATGAGATATCAATCGTTGTTTTTAAGGTACTCCAACTCCATCAAACACTAATATAATATCAATCACTGTTCTACGCGCTCCAAGCTTGCGATTCGATCCAAATCTTGACATAAATTTGCATTGCTAGCAAATGCAATTCAAAATTAAAATCTCACTTACCCAAAAATCAATTACGCATTCAATTATTTACCTATAAGGTTGTTGTCTACACCAACGTAATTTTATGCCACATGCGTGCCCGGAAATGAGCAATTCAAAAGGATTATTTATCATATAATCCCATGGGTCTCCAAAACACACTACGCGTTGGCCATTGAACTGACGTTCCCTGTGTTGGGCTGAGAAAATATGTGATTCCCACTACCAATGGAAGTGGAAGATAGAAACTCAGATTTCAAAATCAGATCAATTAGTGATCGATAGGAACAAATTAAGGAACCAAAAGCAACGACATTAGAGTCCAGGCCCAACTGAGTTGTCGACACAATGCATGGCGTGGCAGATTATATAAGAGAGGCCATTGACCATCGCTTCAGTATCTTAGAGCTAAAAAAAATTCAATAAGTTTAAACCATTCCACGCCTTTGAATTCATAAAAACTGCTTAATTATTCTAGCAAATTGAATACTCACAATTTCCTCATTCAACTCTTCACACAGAATTTTATCCATACACCATTGACCAAGTTAAAACTCAAACCCAGCAGTTTCATAAAAATGAACATACTTACAGTAGCATTTTCTGTGGCCTGATTTACAATTTCATTGGCCCTTACAAACTGCCAAAGGCATCCAAGCAGAAAGCCTGTCACTCTCTACACACACTCACTCACCCTCTCTAATGAGAGCTTTGTTGCCTCTTTATTTATAATAATAATGGATAGGTCTTCTCAGACCTTATCTCTTACAAAAAGCAGGCTTTACATAACGATTTAAAGCATAAAAGCTTTATTACAGCTTATCTATCTATGATATAGATAGTATCTCTACTCTTATCCCCTTATTTTCTCAACTAATCCCATACATAGAAATCCTATCCCAAATTTTTCTCCTATTTTATTAAAATTAACAATTTAATTTATAAAATATTAAAAATTATCACACCCCCCTTTTATCGCATATTTACAAATGAAAATGGTCTTGATGCTCCTGCATCATACACCCAACCTTAAAATTAATCATGATCCCCTGATCATGTGCTCGGATCTGTGTATGCCTGGATCCCATATCTTGTACTGTAACTTTCCATTTGTCGCTGCTTCTATCTATTGTTTTTCTCCAGGTCTCCATATCTTATGTTGCCTTGCTCCACTAGCTGCACTCTCACAGTCTTTTGTTGTCTTTCTTTTGCTGCTTCCCTTTTGTTTTATTGCTGCTGGTCTCTTCCGGGATTCCTTCATCATCATCCGCCTCATCATTTCAATTTCTTTGTCTAACAAATTTTCTCCAGCATCTTCAATAAGACCTGTACTCACAAAACAATTGTTAGAAAAAATATAAGGCTTCAGTGCCTCTTCTGCTGCTATCAATGTTGTCTCAGCTGTCATCATAAATTTCGCCCCACATGTTTCTCTAGTTGTCACTATGGATGTTGTGGCCTCCCAAACTTTCTGTCCCTCTGCAACATTCCTTTGCTTTTCACCTGCAATTTCATCTACAATTTTTTTCTCTGGTTCATATGTCTCCAGCAAATATTTCAGCATTTCATCAACATGCTACAAATTAACTCCAGCATATACTCCATCTTCCCCTTCGACAATCTTCATAAATTTTCCATCATCCTCTTGATTGATTTTGGGAATCAAATCAAGTTCTTCAAATACTGTAGCTTCATCTTGTACTACTGTAGCAGCTCCAAAATTTTCTTCAGGACTCAACAAATCTTCACTGGCTTTCTCCTCATCTTTCTCTGGCAACACTTCAGTATAATGCTTTGAGTTCTTTTCTGACTCCTCTATCATCACATCAGTATGCTGATTTGCATTCACCATGAGACTGTTAGCTAGTCTCACTTTTTTACCATCTTTTGCTTCATGACTGTCATTCATAAAAACTTTCTTCCCTTGCTTCTTCAGCAAATTAACCTGCACATAAATCCGTTGTCTCTCCAACTCTCTTCTCTGGAGATCTAGTTTTCTATACAATTCAACAACTTCCTTAGGAGTAGAACTTGGAAACTTCACACGATTTTCCATATCGTCCTTAGTGCTTGACCCATCATCATCTAGTCCTTCTTTCTCCGCATCAATATCCTGATTAGATTCCTTCTTCTTCATCTCCTTCGGAGATCTTGTTATCTCATCATCGATCTGAACAACCTTTAGATTCAACTCTTCTTGGACAAATTCTAAAGCTTGTTCATCTCCCTGTTCTGTACCTGCAAACATGCACAACTCATTAGTTTTTAAATCACAAGACTTTTCAGTCTTGACTGCTTCCTCCATTATTTCACCAATGGAAACCTCCTCTTCCAACTCAGCTGCTCTGAGTTCTTCCCGTCTCAACTGTACATCCATCATCTGCTCAAGCTTCCTCAGCTCCCCTGTTAACTGCATGCTTATCTGTAAATCTCTTTTCTGCTGTAGCCTCTGCCACTTCACTCTCTTCCTCATCAGTAAACCATGTCTCTGGTATTTCACATTTTCCCGTAACAACTCCATCAATAGCTCAAGGTGAACTGCTATCTTAGCTTTCTCTTTCTCATACTCTTCCTGAGTCAACTGCTATCTTATGCCATTCGCCTTGGCATATTTCTTCTCTTTTCTACTGTGGCCTCTTTCTGAACCTCTGCTCTCTCCTTTATGACTTTCAATAGTCATCTCCTTCGCCATGAGTTCCTCACCTATGAGTTTCATGAAGCCTCTACAACAGCAAACTCTCTTGCTACCACTTACCTCACCAATCCTTCCCTCCGGATCTAGTCTTTTGGTAATCATTGGTCCTCTGCTGGAACCTTTCGAGCATCCTCTACTGCTCCTATAGGCTTCTCTCATCTGCAACTGTATTCAACCTTTGTTGAATATTTAGGTTCTGCCACATTCACTTAAAATCCCTTGCTAGACTCCTTTATCACTGCACTCTAGCTGTGATCTACTTCTTCCCGCTGAGATTTCTTCACTATGCCTGTAAATCAAATTATCCAAGCATAACCTTTAACCCAGAGATAAATAATACCTGTCAGCTCACCTTTCAAGATATTGTTGATCTTGTTTCACTTCCTCAACTGCATTGCATCTCTCTGCTACAATATTCATCAGTTCCAAAATTCTAACATTCATTCATCACATGCAATTAACTTAACTAAAAAAAACTTGAATCTTCAAACAGAGCTATTCTGGCTCTGATACCACCTGATGCAGGCCTAGGCCTACAATACCCAGGATCTTCAATAACTCTGCTTATAAGAAGGCATCTCAACATATAATCCCAATTGAAATCTTATCCGGCAATTTCATTGAACACTTTTACACACTAGTTCAGTCAAATTCTCCTTAAAACAATCGCGTCCTCCATAAGATCGACCCATCATGCTAATGTTCTAACACTGATTCTAATCGAACTTTCGATTCAATCCTTTCTCTTTAAATGATCGATACATATACAGACTTCAGAAATTGACATTAACTGAAGTCGATTGCAAAACCTCTTTTGCTAATTATAACTTACCAATTCGACCACCAGAAATACACATTTTCTCCCATTTGTGCACTGCACCTTCACTCATACATAATCTCCATCTTCAATCGATTTCTAGAGTTAGGCCTCTGGTCCTTCAACATTCTATTTCAA
This sequence comes from Pinus taeda, assembly GCA_000404065.3. Classification (NCBI taxonomy): domain Eukaryota; kingdom Viridiplantae; phylum Streptophyta; class Pinopsida; order Pinales; family Pinaceae; genus Pinus; species Pinus taeda. The sequence goes on from APFE031747170.1 coordinate 14,207, forward strand.
TTAATACTTCTCTCTCCAGTTTTTGGAATTGAAATCTGCTTCAACCTCGAACTCACTCGTTTTAATTCCAACGCTCTTATAGCATACATTCATCTCAAGCTGTGACAATTGTTTGTGCCCTTCAAATAAACCCAGATCTCATCGGTCCTGAAGTTGCCACGCATTTAAATCTCCAGCTAACGAATTCATATATAACCATTTAAAGCAATGCTAAATACTATTCACAACAATTTCATAAATATTGTTATATCAAAACCCTCAATGCAACCTAGATCTATTCAACCAATGCTCGAATGAATTCACAATTAGCTGAATTGTAATAAACAACAAGAATTTGGTAGTTTCCCCACGATTTGATGAGATATCAATCGTTGTTTTTAAGGTACTCCAACTCCATCAAACACTAATATAATATCAATCACTGTTCTACGCGCTCCAAGCTTGCAATCCAATCCAAATCTTGACATAAATTTGCATTGCTAGCAAATGCAATTCAAAATTAAAATCTCACTTACCCAAAAATCAATTGCGCATTCAAGTATTTACCTATAAGGTTGTTGTCTACACCAACGTAATTTTATGCCACATGCGTGCTCGGAATAGAGAAATTCAAAAGGATTATTTATCATGTAATCCCGTGGGTCTCCAAAACGCACTAGGCGTTGGCCATTGAACCGACGTTCCCTGTGTTTGGGATGAGAAAATATGTGATTTCCACTAATAATGGAAGTGGAAGACAGAAACACAGATTTCAAAATCAGATCAATTAGTGATCGACAGGAACAAATTAAGGAACCAAAAACAACGACATTAGAGTATAGGCCCAGCTGAGCTGTCGACACAATGCATGGCGTGGCAGATTATATAAGAGAGGCCATTGACCATCACTTCAGTATCTTAGAGCTAAAAACAATTCAATAAGTTTAAACCATTCCATGCCTTTGAATTCATAAAAACTGCTTAATTATTCCAGCAAATTGAATACTCACAATTTCCTCATTCAACTCTTCACACAGAATTTTATCCATACAACATTAACCAAGTTAAAACTCAAACCCAACACTTTCATAAAAATGAACATACTTATAGTAGCATTTTCTATGGCCTGATTTACAATTTCATTGGCCCTTACAAACTGCCGAAGGCATCCAAGCAGAAAGCCTCTCACTCTCTACACACACTCACTCACCCTCTCTAATGAGAGCTTTGCTGCCTCTTTATTTATAATAATAATGGATAGGTCTTCTTAGACCTTATCTCTTACAAAAAGCAGGCTTTACATAACGATTTAAAGCATAAAATCTTTATTACAGCTTATCTATCTATGATATAGATAGTATCTCTACTCTTATCCCCTTATTTTCTCAACTAATCCCATACATAGAAATCCTATCCCAAATTTTGCTCCTATTTTATTAAAAATAACAATTTAATTTATAAAATATTAAAAATTATCACACCCCCCTTTTATCACATATTTACAAATGAAAATGGTCTTGATGCTCCTACATCATGTGATCATGTTCACCAATAGGTCATGGACTTGAATTCTAAATTTAGTTACCAAGAAAAAAAAACCTTGACAATTAGTTCCCCAACAAGGGTGCCAGAAGAATGTTGATGCTCATATTGTCTGAGTAACTAAGAACAACCTGAGAACACATTCACTAAGGATTTTAAGAATCCTCCTGCTTCAAATGACGAGGGTTGACCTCCCTCTACCTTAGGAGCTATTCACTATGTTTGATGTAATTTATATAGAATTTCTAGTTGCAAAAATAAATATGGCCAGGTTAATAATATGAGAGTGTTTTAAATTAAAATGAGGTTTTATGGAAAGAAAGGTTGTAGGCAAAAAACATATGAAACTTATTAAAATAAAATATCATTTATGAAAAAAAAGGTTTAATTTATATATCATAATTCACACACAACATTAGTTTTTAGTACCAATTAAAATTTAAAATAAAAAGAAAAGAAGAAAATTAGAACAAACTGGTTTAAATACATCTAATAAAAATGTGTAGTTAAAACAATATGATATCAAGTATCAATATTAATTTATCTTGCACAAACAATTAGAATATTTGATTTTATTATTTCTAATAATAAATATTGGAGAATAATTAAATTAGATTTATATATGAAAGATTAAAGAATATGATCAAGTCAAACTAATCTCAATCAATCACGTGTGCCAGTGAAGTATATAAAATGGATAGATTTAATAAGATAAAAAAGGAAATGAAAAAGAAAATTAGTTTTTATTGTATTCAAGTTTAATGTGCAAGCGAACCCTAGATAACATGTATCATTTTGGAATTTCAACTTGCAACAAATAAACATATGTCTTCCATTTTGTTCTATCCATTTTTCTGTCTGCTTCTTTGTGCTAATGCTTAATAATCCTCTCCCCTCATTTCATTTGGCATACATAATATTCCATTGTGCACCAAGATTTGATGCATTCAACTCATAAGTGTTGTCGTTATACAAGGTCAATGAATGTATTCAAATCATGAATATATATAATAATAGATGTATGAATTCAAATCATGAATATATATAATAATGACCAGCTCAGTGTTGCTATACAATCATAATATTGATGTAATCACACATGCATGGTTGGTGTATGGAATCCAACGTGATATTTGTTAGATTTTGTAAACTATCACGTGAATCCTTGGGACGTTTTTCAACTATCACTTTGATTCCAACATTATACAAATATATATCCTTTTCTTTTACTCCAATTTATTTCTTGATAATGCACATTAGGATAACCAATAATGCTACTTTTGAAATTCAAAATTTGTCATGAGATGATTGCAAGGTATTACTATGATCTTCACTTTTGAGGTTAAATAATATGATGGTGTATTTTGTCCCCACAACTTAATGTATCCTTTTATTACATCAAGGCTAATTCTCTTTCTAACGCAGCGTGTGGCATGGTCCTTAATCACATGTTATGTATTTTTTACCACATGACCACCAATGAGTACACTAGCTCCTCTAGTTTTATCAATGTGTTAAGCTTTCACACTTTATTAAACACATTAGGGTATATAATAATATGCCTCTAGCACTTTGAATTATTCAATGTCACTTCTAGGATATATTTCCTTTTAATGTATCCTTTGAGTGGGTCTTCAACGGAATATATATTGTCTTATTCTTTTAACGTGGAATTTTAATATCTTTCCATTCAATTGGTTATTCTCAACGTGGCCTGTCCATTATATGCCATCCTATAGTGCATTTAGTAAGTGCCTAAGTGCACTTGATATGAATTCAACACCTATGTATTTTACATATATTATCTCCCTCGCGCATTTTCCTACATTGTTCATTGTTGTCTTTACAATCTTTATAAGGATTGGTGCATTGATTAGTGCATCCTTTGAATGCATCATTATATGTGTGACCCTTCACAATGATTTCATACCATATGGTCTTCCAAAGTCCCATTAGATGATATGGTGAAGAGTTTTCATACATAACACAATATAGCATAGATTAGTCAAATTCTGCTACATATAATAATGTTTTATTATTTAGACATTAAAGCCTAGGACGCATAATAATAATCAATAAATCACACATAATCTTCAAGAGATATCTTAATAGTGTAGGTTTTAAACCTATATAGAAATTACCTACAAACGAATTCTTAAAAAATAGAAAATATACAATGGTGAGAGCATAAAACTTAAAATAGATATACACAGAGATTTTCCCCTGGATCCCAAAACCGGGACTACAAGATTGATTTTTCATTATATTCCTTTCAATGTTAAAAAACATATATATACATGCTGAAGCATCCATAAACCCCAATCCATTATCCCTTGATTAAAACATAACTATAGTTCCCTTGACGAGACCTACAAAATACCATGGGAAAAAAACCATCATACCGAAATCCATGTGTGAAATCCATGCACAAAACCATAGGTAGGTCCACCCACCTAATATAGGGCCCAAAAAAAAAATCTAGGGCGCTTGATGCAGGAGCATCCAGCTCACCGTAACTGGGCAAAGTCTCAACCAGGTTTGCAGGTTATTGATCAACTCGATTATTTATTTTTACTGTGATAGTTTTCTTTTAAATTGTCTTTACAGAGTTGGTGAATTCAGGCATTTTTAATTAAATAACTAGAATTACTGTAGCTCAAACATTAGTTAGGAAATAGTTCGTTGAATTAGGAGAGTAATGACAAACTGTTCATACAATCTTGTAATATCAGGCAAATATGGTTATTAACGATAACATGATCTTTTTGTAACCAAATTCTATGACAATTTGATTAACTGCAAAATCAACTGAAATGGAAGGATATAAAAACCAAAATGTAATAGAGAAAAGAGTTCAGTCATTACAGAAGAAGAGAAATAAAAACAACCAAGCTATAAGCAGATATCATTCAAAACTATTGTCCATCTGTATAATTTTCTACTGTTCGCCCTAATATAAATTTTTCATTACAATTTGATAAAATACCACATCAAGAATGTTTGTATAATGTACTGTCATATATCCTAATACGAACATACAATTAGTCACCAAGCATTGGACGCGTTTTTCGCACACAGTTAAACAAGGACCAAGAAGCATAATTTCCAGAAGTCCGAGAAGAGAAATTGTACACAGGAGTCAACCACGGGCAAGCATTTGTACCCAGAAAAACGACCACAGAACAGAGGCAGAAAAACGACCACATAACAGAGGTAACATTTTTGTGTATCATTTATAAATTCCATTGAAAGAAAATCGAAAGCCATCGATAAATTTTATCATTGTCAAATACAAAACAAGCATATATGAAGGATTTCATTCTCACAAATAACGTAATGTTAAAACGTATGACTAGAATGGCGTCATAAGCCAAAAACCTTGGATGAGGGTTTAACCAAACTATCAAAGACCATTCGCATGTATCAAATTTGACATAACAGTGACCGGAAAAAGACATAGCAACAACAAATTACATTCAACGACCAAGAATCCCAAATACTCCTACAGCGACCGTGGTCACCTATTGTTCAAAGAGACAAATAAAATATTTGGGGATTCAGGCCTACCGAGAGCCAAATTCACTGTGCAAATCGAGATTGGAGGACTCGCATACCCAGGTTGCCATCAGCGACCTGTAACCAACAATAACAATCGTGTTACAAGTATAAAAGAGGGAAAACCATTCAAGTAAATGTACCATTGCGTGCGGAGAACAAAAAGACAAGAGAATACCTGAGTAAACTGAACCGAAGTTAACCACAGCGACGTCCCAGACGAATTGTATGACTGTAGATCGAAGGAGCCAGGAGGGTAAGTCACGGTAAAAGAAGCTAAATAGAATTGAAGCAGGGACGAGAGGTAATACCTGTTCCCGACGATGAACGACCGCCAAAGTGGTCCTGTGCTTAGGACAAACACCAATGCCACAGAATGAAAACCCAGAACAACAGTAAACGTGAGGATTGAACCCAGATTCGGGAAAAGAAACAACAGGAGTTCAGGAAGTATAACCAAGTCACAACAAATATCCAGAATCACAAAAAAACGAGAGAAAAGTCTACCATAAACCCTGACCAAACCATGAAAGCACATTCGCAGACCACCAACAAGCTACAGTGAGCAAAAACATTGGAAATATTTTACAGAACACGCGCATGCATAAGGAGAATGACCAACCAAACTTACCAGTTTCGAACCACAATTCCGAGCCAAGCAACAATCGTTTTCGAGCAGCATTTTCCTTAAGCTCACAGGCAAGCCGATCAGAGAAGAGTTCGTGGATTATCGTCAACAGAAGGTAAACAACATTCATCTTAGCAAACCAGACAACGTTCCACAGAGGGAACCCAAGAAACCCTCACAACAGACTCTCAGTGCAAAAGAATAATCCCGAATAATCACAAGGACCGGGACAAGCGGAGGTAAGATCGAGGCAGGAGGATAGTTCATTAAGTGTCGGGATTAACTCACAGCTACCAACCACAGCATAAAAATCCCACGGACGATCTCCACGCAAGGGAACGAGAAGTGTTGTGTTGACATGTATACACATTCCGACGTGTAAAGCGTGGGCCATTGGGCTGGGTTACACCAGAGTGGTATCAGAGCATTAAGTTGAGAAGATTGAGGAAAAATGGACGTAGGACGACGAGGACGAGGCCGAGGTGCTCGCAGAATGGTAGATGAAGCATTACGAGAAGAACTCAGATTTCTTATTGCTCATTTGGAAGCAGTAGAGGCAGGTAGGCGAAGAGATCCAGAAATGGGCGATGTAAGTGAAGAGGAAGTAGAAGTGGCAGCAGATGGACCTGAAGGTGAGGTGAAATTGCTTAAGTCTGTTTTACTATCAAACAATAGACCTAAACCAGAACTTCCGACGTACGATGGTAGTTTGTCTATTGATGTTGTGTTGGATTGGGTTAGTGAGATGGACAAGTATTTTGAATGCGAGGAAGTTAGTGAAGACCGTAGAGTCAAATTTGCAGCGACGAAGCTGAAAGGACACGCAGCTCTGTGGTGGGATAGTGTCCACAATGAGAGGAAGAGGTTGAACAAAGCGCCGATTAAAACTTGGTCAAGAATGGTGGCCAAGTTGAAGGGCAGATTTCTGCCAAGGGACTATCAGATTGCATTACATAGACATGTACAGAACTTAAGGCAGAGAGGATTGACTGTAAAGGAGTACACAGAGGAGTTCTACCGAGTGAATTTGCGAGCCGGATATACAGAAGATACTGCAGAAAGGACAACCCGATATGTTAATGGACTGAGAATGGAAATTTTGGATGAAATAAGTATTTTGTCTCCAAATAATACTGAGGAGGCATACCAGAGCGCAGTAAAGGCGGAGGAGAAAATTACCTGAAGACAGAATGCCTGGAGAGGACGAGGATCCACTAGAGGGAAACGCCAGTCCTATGGCAGGGGCCGGACTGCTAGCAACAGTGAGGAAGCCAGCAGTTCGAAAACTTCGGGAACAACAGAAAAAAGAGACAGTGTGAGAGGTGGTAGATCGTTCCAACGCGGCAGAGGAAATGGCCGAGGAAGAGGGACTGGTTATCAATGCTATAGATGCCACAAGTGGGGGCATCGTTCGTTTGAGTGTCCAGAAGCAGATCCAGCTGGACAGCGGGGTGCGTATGTGGCGCAACCGGAGGAAACAACAGCACTCACTCAAGAGGCAGAGAATTCCCCAGAGACGGGAGAAGCTTTAGTGCTGCATAAGGTGCTGTTGAAACCAGTCGACGAGAGTACCGAAAAGACGCAACGGAAAGCTCTGTTCAGGACGATTTGCAAATCACAGGGTAAGTGTTGTAAGATGATAATTGAAACTCGGAGTACTGACAATTTGGTATCCACAGAAATGGTGGAAAAGCTGGCGCTGAATCATTTAAAGCATCCCAGTCCATATAGAGTTTCATGGTTACAAAAGGGGCACCAATTGCTGGTGGACGAGCAAAGCGAGGTTGAGTTTTAGATAGGCAGATATAAGGATAAAATTATCTGTGACATTATGCCGATGGATGTATGTCACATATTGCTGGGCAGGCCTTGGTAATATGATAGGAAGGTAACACACGATGGAGTGATGAATTGTTATAATTTCGAGAAAGATGGGGTCAGGCATACCCTTGTGCCTATCAAAGAAGAGAAGGGAGTAGCTGAAACAAGTGAACCCAAAGCGTTGTTAGTGAGTGGAAAGCAGTTTTTAAAGCAGGTTGAGGGCAGCGAAGTAGGTTATGTTGTAGTCAAGAAAACAAGGACAGTTCTCATACACTCAAAAATAATAGATTTTCCCATAGAGATACAGCAAATGTTGGAAGAATTTACAGATATAGTGGTGGATGACTTACCAGACAAGTTGCCCCCCAAGCGGAGTATTAGTCACCATATTGATTTTATACCCGGAGCCAGCTTACCAAATAAAGCAGCCTATCGAATGAGCCCCAAGGATAATGAGGAAATCAGGAAACAGGTGCAAGAACTATTGGACAAAGGTTCAATAAGGGAAAGCTTGAGCCCATGTGTTGTGCCAACAGTCCTCGCCCCCAAGAAGGGAAGAGGATGGCGGATGTGCACCGACTCAAGGGCCATCAATAAAATCACCATCTGGTACAGATTTTCATTACCGCGTATGGATGATATGATGGACTCTTTTAGTGGGGCAGCTTACTTCTCCAAAATAGACTTGAAAAGCGGGTATCATCAGATTCGGATACGGGAAGGAGACCATTGGAAAACGACTTTTAAAACAAATGAGGGATTATATGAGTGGCTGGTCATGCCATTCGGGTTGAGTAATGCACCCAGCACATTCATGAGGCTCATGAATGAAATGTTGAAAAAGTATATTGGGAAATTTTTGATAGTTTATCTAGATGACATCCTTATTCTCAACAGGACGAAAGAAGAACACTTCTGACATGTGCGCAAAGTGTTGGAGAAGCTACAGCAGAACAAACTACTGATAAACTTGAAGAAATGTACTTTTCTACAGAGGGAATTAATTTATTTGGGATTTGTGATAGCAGAAAACGAACTAAAGATGGATCCAGAGAAGGTAGCAGCAATAGTAAATTGGTCGTCTCCAAAAAACTTATTTGAGGTACGTAGTTTCCACGGATTGGCAAGTTTCTATAGGAAGTTTATTAAGAACTTCAGCGGGATTTGTGCACCTATGTTAGAGACCATCAAAAAGGCCAGCCAACCTTTCTGGTGGATGGAAGCAGTAGAAAAAAAATTTCAGTTGTTGAAAAGAAAGATTACTGAAAGACCAATCCTCAGGCTACCAGATTTTCAGAAATTGTTTCAAGTACGTTTTGACACTAGTGGGACAGCGACCGGGGCTTTACTCAGTCAGGAGGAAAGACCTGTGGCATTTTTCAGCGAAAAACTGAATGAGAGTAGGCAGAAGTACTCCTCATATGACAAAGAATTTTATGCAGTTGTGCAGGCTTTAAGACACTGGAGGCATTATTTATTGGGGAATGAATTCGGGTTGTTCTCAGATAATTCTGCGTTACAATATGTAATGCAACAGCACAAACTCAACCATAAACATGCCAAATGGGTGGAGTACTTACAGAGTTTTAACTTCGTGCTGAAGCACATTAGCGGGCAAGCGAACAAGGTGGCCGGCGCATTAAGTAGAAAGGCTCTGCTTTTGCAGGAGAGTGTTGTACAGGTTTTTGGTTTTGAACATTTACGGGACCTTTACCAAACAGATATAGATTTCAGCGAAGCCTATGAGGCGTGTCAGAACCCTTTGATAAGGGGTAACAATCCTTGGTTGGATTATAATATACAGGAAAAGTTGTTGTTTAAAGGAGGACAACTGTGTATACCCAACTGTTCAATGAGAGAGAATATTATTCGCGAAAAACACAGCAGGGGTTTGGCTAGACACTTCGGTATAGATAAGACCCTAGAGCAACTTAGTCATTTCTATTTTTGGCCAAGAATGCGACGAGACGTACAACGTTTTGTGACTAAGTGTAAGGTGTGCCAATTAGCGAAGGGGCACAGCCATAACACAGGACTATATACACCATTACCTGTTCCGAGCAGGCCGTGGGATTCTGTTAGTCTAGATTTTGTTTTAGGACTGCCAAAAACACAGAGAGGATATGATTCAGTGATGGTAGTGGTGGACCGTTTCTCAAAAATGACACATTTTATACCTTGCCGAAAAACTAGTGACACCACTCACGTGGCCCACTTGTTTTTTAATGAGATTGTCAGGTTACATGGGTTGCCAAAAACCATCCTTTCAGACAGGGACGTGAAGTTCACGGGACATTTTTGGCGTACCTTATGGAAAAAAATGAACACCCACTTAAGCTACAGTTCTGCATATCACCCACAAACCGACGGATTTGGGAAAATTCACGGATTTGGGATCGAGTGCTAGCGCAAGCGGAGTTCGCCTACAATGACTCGCCCAATCGTAGCATAGGTCTCAGTCCCTTTCAGATACTATATGGCATGCACCCTCGAGGAGTGCATGAGCTTTGGGATCTTGGTTTACAGGAACGACGAAGTGCGGATGGAGAAGATTTTGCTAACGCAATGAGAGACTTACACGAACAGGTGAAAGCAAAATTACAGGACAGTGGTTCAAAATATAAACAACATGCAGCTATAAAGAGGAGGGAAGTTCAGTTTGAGGTGGGGGACGAAGTCCTTGCACACTTACCTAAGGAACGTTTCCCTAAGGGTACATACAATAAACTGAAATACAAAAAGATAGGACCTTGTAAAGTTTTACGAAAATTTTCGGCAAATGCCTACGAGATACAATTGCCACCCGGAATAGGCATTTCACCTATCTTTAATGTAGCAGATCTGTTCCCGTACATAGACGACCCCATGGAGGAAAAGAAAGATGGACCCGGACAATCCACACGGAATACCCAGGAAGACGAAGAAACTTGGAAGAGACAGATGCCTTATGTTCAACCCCCTGAGATCGAAGGCATCCTCGAGACTCAGGTAGTTAAACGTACTCGGCGGAAAAATTATTTACAGTACCTGGTCAAGTGGAAGAACCATCCGATTGAGGACAGCTCATGGCTAGACGCCAGGCAGATTGGGCAAACAGGAACTTCGGTCGAGGAGCTCATGGACCAGAGTCATGATCTCTTTTTACCCCGGGAGCCTGATGCAGGAGCATCCAGCTCACCGTAACTAGGCAAAGTCTCAACCAGGTTTGCAGGTTATTGATCAACTGGATTGTTATTTTTACTGTGATAGTTTTCTTTTAACTTGTCTTTTTAGAGTTGGTGAATTTAGGCATTTTTAATTAAATAACTAGAATTACTGTAGCTCAAACATTAGTTAGGAAATAGTTCGTTGAATTAGGAGAGTAATGACAAATTGTTCATACAATCTTGTAATATCAGGAAAATATGGTTATTAACGATAAGAGGATCTTTTTGTAACCAAATTCTATGATAGTTTGATTAACTGCAAAATCAACTGAAATGGAAGGATATAAAAACCAAAATGTAACAGAGAAAAGAGTTCAGTCATTACAGAAGAAGAGAAATAAAAACAACCAAGCTATAAGAAGATAGCATTCAAAACTATTGTCCATCTGTATAATTTTCTATTGTTCGCCCTAATATAAATTTTTCATTACAGCTTGATAAAATACCACATCAAGAATGTCTGTATAATGTACTGTCATATATCCTAATACGAGCATACAATTAGTCACCAAGCATTGGACGTGTTTTTCGCACACAGTTAAACAAGGACCAAGAAGCATAATTTCCAGAAGTCAGAGAAGAGAAATTGTACATAGGATTCAACCACGGGCAAGCATTTGTACCCAGAAAAACGACCACAGAACAGAAGCAGAAAAACGACCACATAACATAGGTAACATTGTTGTGTATCATTTATAAATTCCATTAAAAGAAAATCGAAAGCCATCGATAAATGTTATCATTGTCAAATACAAAACAAGCATATATGAAGGATTTCATTCTCACAAATAACGTAATGTTAAAAAGTATGACTGGAATGGCGTCATAAGCCAGAAACCCTGGATGAGGGTTTAACCAAACTATCAACGACCATTTGTATTTATCAAATTTGACATAACAGTGACCAGAAAAAGACATAACAACAGCAAATTACATTCAACGACCAAGAATCCCGAATACTCCTACAGCGAGCGTGGTCACCTATCGTTCAAAGAGACAAACAAAATATTTGGGGATTCAGGCCTACCGAGAGCCAAATTTACTGTGCAAATAGAGATTGGAGGACTCGCATACCCAGGTTGCCATCAGCGACCTGTAACCAACAATAACAACCGTGTTACAAGTATAAAAGAGGGAAAACCCTTCAAGTAAATGTACCATTGCATGCGGAGAACAAAAAGACAAGAGAATACCTGAGTAAACTGAGCCGAAGTTAACCACAGCGACGTCCCGGATGAATTGTATGACTGTAGACTGAAGGAGCCAGGAGGGTAAGTCATGGTAAAAGAAGCTAAATATAATTGAAGCAGGGATGAGAGGCAATACCTGTTCCCGATGATGAACGACTGCCAAAGTGGTCCTGTGCTCAGGACAAACACCAATGCCGCAGAATAAAAACCCAGAACAACAGTAAACGTGAGGATTGAACCCGGATTCGGGCAAAGAAACAACAGGAGTTCAGGAAGTATAACCAAGTCACAGCAAATATCTAGAATCACAACAAAACGAGAGAAAAGTCTACCATAAACCCTGACCAAACCATGAAAGCACATTCGCAGACCACCAACAAGCTACAGTGAGCAAAAATATTGGAAATATTTTACAGAACACGCGCATGCATAAGGAGAATGACCAACCAAACTTACCAGTTTCGAACCAAAATTCAGAGCCGAGCAACAACCGTTTTCGAGCAGCATTTTCCTTAAGTTCACAGGCAAGTGGAGCAGAGGAGAGTTCGAGGATTATCGTCAACAGAAGGTAACCAACATTCATCTTAGCAAACCAGACAGCGTTTCACAAAGGGAACCCAAGAAACCCTCACAACAGACTCTCAGCGCGAAAGAATAATCCCGAATAACCACAAGGACCGGGGGTTTTGGCATGAAGAACAAGCGGAGGTAAGATCGAGGCAGGAGGACAGTTCATTAAGTGCAGGCATTAACTCGCAGCTACCAACCACAGCATAAAAATCCCGCGGACGATCTCCATGCAAGGGAACAGGAAGTGTTGTGTTGACACGTATACACATTCCGACGTGTAAAGCGTGGGCCATTGGGCTGGGTTACACCATTGCTGCCCCGGAACCTATACAAGGGGGTTACCGCCCCCTTACAAACCCCCCAACAGGGGGGCTGGCTCTGGAAATAATATAACACACACCCAAAAAATAGAAGATCTAAAATACAAATGTTCCTAATTCCCTTTTGAAATAATGATATGCCATACACTTAATGGTGTTTTGAAAAGCCAATCTTGAATGTATTGGTAAGCCTTATCCTCAATTGATTTAAACTTCGGGCACACAGATTGACTTGATGACTATAGTGGCATGATGGAGAATGTGATGTCTTAACATGATAATTCCATTGAAAATTTTACGAAAGTCTCATGAAAACTAAAATCAAAATATGCACCTTAGAGGATGATGATTGGGTGATAAATATCCTAGTCACGAGAATATAAGGTTTTGAAGATGCATGAGAAAAGTTGCATTTAAAAAGTCCTAATGCCGCTAATAGAAATGACCAAGATGAAAACATAAACATTTATAGGGTTCGATGGTGGCTAGGACATTGAAATATTTTGCTAATTCATAGATACAACCCTAAACATTGGCGCCTTGAAAAGTAGAGGGGGGACCCAAAATTGGGATGTGGCGAAACATTTTTGGGTGTTGTTGTAATGGCTACAATAGAAACCAAAACAACAATGTAAATAATAACTCATCCCTGACTTCAAATGATTTGAACCCAAGACCAAAAAATAGCAATGAAGTGCAATCAACCACAACATAGCTCATATGTGATGTAAGTCATGAGCATTGTTTCATCCTAGTGATAGGAAACACACACACACACACACTCACTCACACACACACACACACACATAGACACACACACACACACACACACACACACACACACACACACACACACACACACATATATATATATATTTCAATACTTGTGTTCTCGGGGCTCAATTTAGCCAACCATGGGCCAATTTCCATGCCTTAAAGGTTAGAACTTTAACCATGATCAGGGATCAATATTTTAGGTACAAAAATGAAAGTGCTTAGAATTGCTTCAGACCTGAATGACTGGATATAATTCATCACCAGGATTCCAAAGCCACAAACCAATTGAAAAACTGACATCGTATGAAAAAGTTAGAGCTTCTGAAAGTTTGGTAAAAAAAACCTTGCGGGGCCAACCCCCACCCCATGTGACCAAGCGCGCGAACCAGGAGCTAGGGGCCAACTGTTAAGTGGGATTAGTGCACCACTAATAAGTTTAGCATTTAATTAATCCATGATTAAGTTGGAGGATATTTTTGAGGAGCCACCAAATTTAGAAATGCCACCAAAATTAGCGGACTTAACTCGCAGTTCTCCAAATTTAGAGGAGGTTTTGTAGGAAAATTTGTTTGAGCCATAACTTACTCAATTCTCAGCCAAATTTCGAAAATGAATAGTCATTTTTAGCTAACTGAAATGCTAGGAACTCATTGGAGTAGGGTGTAGAGGAAGAAGAGGTCATATATAGGTCATTTTGGTCACATGAATATTTTTGAAGCTAAGGGCCACCAGGTGTTGGAGGCCATTCCCAGAGCAGCTGGTAACGAAATTGAGTAAACAAATTGTCATTTCTGATAGATTTTAATGTTTTAAAATCATTGGAGCATGTTTCAGAGGTAGAAGAGGTCATATACAGTTTTTTTGGTCACTTGAATATTTTTGAAGCCTAGGGCCACTAGGTGTTGGAGGTCATTCCCAAAGCAGCTGGTAACCAAATTGAGTAAACAAATAGTCATTTATGATAGATTTGAATGTTTTAAACTCATTAGAATAGGTTACAAGAATATTAGATGCATGTAACAGTAATTTGAGCACTATTGAAGCTAATACAAAGACCCACACTATGAAGTTGGACCAAGGAGATGTAGCCTAGGATTGGTGAACTTTGTGAACAAAAATTTGTGTATTGAGATATATTATTTGTGCTTGTTCTGTTTTTATATTATGTTGTTTAGTCATTTAATGCTTTTAAGAGCATGCAAAACATTAAATTTCACCAAGTTAGATGAATTGACAATCACATGCTCATGGATAAACTCTCTATGGATAAGAAAACCAAAGCAAAGAAAATTTTATATCTGGAAATGTTACTAGCACAACATTAACTAGCAATCAATTTCAGATAAAGTTGGTATCAGAGCACAAGGTTTCTTTCTTGGTTTTCTTGAAGGGTTTAATAGTTGCAATTGTTGTGATGATTACAAGGTTGAAGTTGTAGAGAGGAGAAGGGAAGGTATGGATAACTAGCCCTGATATTAGGACAAGAAGGAAGAAGGTTGAGAAAGCATCATCCTCACCCAAAGGACAACTCAAGGCAGCACCTGAATCACCTCAAGTTCCGTCTCCATCAGTTGAGATAGAAGAGGCACATATTGCACAAGAGGTTGAAGTGATTGAAGAGGTACAATCAGTACAAATTTATGAGCCTGAATCCATAGCCATTATATCTGGAGAAAGAGAGCATGAAGGTCCCTCTTTAGAAGAAGAATAATTCAAGAAAGATTCCTATACTTTGACTAATATGATTAAAGTCCTCTATGAAGAGAGGAACACTAGAATGGTTGGGGAGAGTTCTAAACCTCCACATGGAGAAGGAAGCTCAGAGGAAAAAAAATATGAGAAGAAGTATTCCAAAGGGAATGGTGGAAATCCACCTGCATTCCACCATCCTCATCATCTTCCTCATCGACTTCACCATCTCACACATCCTCATCTTCCACTACCACCACTGCCAATACTCATTCCAAAACCCCAAAAGGAAAAAATCCATTATTGAAATTGGACATAAAATTTGAACTTCCCGTGTACAATGGAGAAGTGAATGCAGAAAAATTAGACAATTGGATTCAATAGTTGGAGGTATACTTTAGAATTCAGAACCTTCAAGAAGATGACATAAATATCCAGTTGGCTTCATTGAGGCTAGAAGGAGTTACACTAGTTTGGTGGGAGGCAAAGACACAAGATGAAATGTGAATCCATGGTAAGATTTCCATTTCTTGGGTTGAATTCATTTCTTTCATTAAAAGACAGTTTTATCCTTTAGCTTATATGCAAAAAGCAATTATGAGTTGGAAAAAATTTAGGCAACTAAAGGGTCAAACTGTCCAAGACTATACTCAGGAGTTTAGGAAGAGGGATTTATTGTTGGGAGTAAACTTGAATTCACAAGATACACTCTTGAAATATATTGGAGGTTTACATTCCTATTTGCAGCATATTGTCCTTATGTTTAACCCAAGAAAATTAGATGAAGTATGTGTGCAACCCATGCATATTGAGGCAAGGGGAAAAACATAGAGGAGAAAGGTGAAAGTGAGGGTAAGGTAAAAGAGAAGGGAGGAAAATGGAAGGGAAAACATAATGCAAGTATAAAAAAAGAGAAGGAAAAACTCACATGCAAAAATTGTTCAAAGGTTGGCCATGATGAAGACCATTGTTGGCAAATTCAGAATTAAAACTAGATAGATTGAAATCCAAAGAGAAGAGGACAAAGCAACTTGGAAAAGAAGGCATGGGTTTCACAATTTTCATTGTTGGTTTCCAAAAGGTACATTACAATTGCGAGGAAACATAGGCAAGAGTCGACTCAAGTACAAGGCAAAAGCAGCTAAAAATC
>APFE031747171.1:4030-67218 GCA_000404065.3 Pinus taeda
ATCAAAAATCGGTGGCCTGATCGATGCTTCCCTCTCATAGTTGCTCATGATGATGGATCTTCCTTCAAGCGATCAAGCTCCTTCAGAAGGACCTGGCTCCGATACCAATTGTTGGAAATAATACTGAGAGGGGGGGGTGTGAATCAGTATTATCAAGTTCTTTTAATAAATCTTCCTTATTTACACTTTGAATTATTTTTGCATGTCATTACCATAAAATAATGAGCATAAACAAGGAAAATAGATAGTCACACCAAAGAACACCAGATGTAAGGTGGAAACCCAATGTGGGTGAAAACCACCTGCTGCAATATGTCTCTATCTTCTTTCAATTAGAAACTTCTTTTAAAATGATTTTGTACTGGTGCAGTACCAGTACGCAGACTGCAACCTGCAGAGAGCTACAACTCTCTCTTGTTTTCCAGTCTCTCCTGGAAGGGAGCTACAACCCCCTACTTCTTTTCAAGGACCACTTTTCATAAATTTTCAAACTGGATCCATAAACATCAAGAGATCATCAAGTACAAGTAAATCACCCAGTCAACTGCAGTAAACAGATCAATAGTAACAGTAAACTAAACCCAGAACCCCTTATCAACAGAAAATATTCAGCCAACAAGAGGTCTTAAGACATATACGCAGTTTTTCTTCCTCTGGTCTGTGTGCATATGTACTTCACCTTCTGCTCCCCTACGTATACCCACAGAGACCCTTCTGCTTCACCGCGTATCCACGCACTGTTTCTTCAATCACGCTGTGTACTGTTACTGTAGGCACGCACCTACAGATACTATCACGCCGCATACTGCTACTGTAGCCACGCACCCACAGATGCTATCGCGCTGCGTACTTACGCACTTGCGGCTTCTGGAGCGCCGCGTACTTTCCCTGTGCCTACACACCTGAACCTCTGTCGCACTGCGTACCCACGCACTATGCCTTCTTCTGCTCTGCGTACCCACGCACTTCTCCTTCTTCTTCTCTACGTACCCATGCACTTGCGCCGTTAATCACCTGCGTACCTCTGATTAGGGCTGAAATGGCAGTCTCCCAGTGTGATATCGATAGTCGGATGCTTAGATCTGATCATGCGCTCAAGAGATCACCCTTCATGGATTCGCCTTTAACTTCACTTTTATATAGATCAAGATTTTGAAACAATAACCCAATATTTCCGATCTTAAGATATTCAATTTGCAAAAAGATACTTAGCCAAGTGATCTCCTTTTCTTTATATAGGCAAGCTCTTCCTAAAATCATGGATCAATACCATAGATAACCAATACAAGGGGCCCAAAAACATGGGGCTTAATAATAATAATATAAAGCAATACCACGGGCCAAAACCATAGGATCAAGAACGGCGGGCTAAATACCACGAGCCAAACATAAGAAACCCCATGAGAGCACGCTTTATTGCCTTGAAGTGTGTGCACTGGGGTCCGCACCTTCTGAACAGGTAACCTGCGGGTATGACCGCACCTCCTGTATGGGTAACCTGCAGGTCCGCACCTTTTGAACCATTCACTTGCGAGCCTCTTAATTTCCATTAATTTGAGAGCCTGAACAAACCATTGCCACTTGAGTGAGTTGCCATCAAGTACAACACCTGTATCATAGAGCCATACTAGAATCATAATGCCAACAATAGTGCCCTGCTTTTTTGTCATAGGGACAATGTTAGAGACCCAGTCTGTCAATGGAATAGGATAAATAAACCCAGCCTTGAGAAGTTTTTCAACCTCTCCTTTAATGGAAGCTACCTTTCTTGGATGCATGGGACGTAAACGTTGACAAACTCATTTCGCATCAGGATACGTAGGGATCTCATGCACCACAATACTTGGATCAATACTGAGCATTTCTTCATATGACCAAGTGAACATGTCGCAAAACTATGGGAAGAGGCTAGTGTAAATCTCGATTTCCATGGGAGAACAAGTGACTCCACTGTAAATATTTTTGACAACCCTGGGTTTAATAGAGATGTTGATAGGCATGGTTTGCATGATATTTCCCATATTCCCTTCAGAAAAGATCTCATGAGTTAAGATGGGCATCTGAAGCGGTTGAGAAGGAACATGGGAAGCAAAATTATCTAGACAGTCAGTCATTGCCCCAACGCCAAGAAGAAATGAGGAATGATGATGACTATCGACCCAAGGATGATCCTCAAAAGACAAAGTTTCAAGAATAGCCTCATCAAAAGGAAATGTTTCTTGCAAAGGGTCATGAGAAGCAATATCTCCAAGCCAAGGGGATTGCATGTATGTGTCAAGAGACCTACTCGAAGGAGTAGATTCAGAAGAATGAGCCAAAGCTAAGATGATCTCAACATAGTTAATTTCAGCAGGGCTCAATGGCATAACATCACCCCAAGAATCTACTTGATCAAGGGGAGGAATCACCCAAGCATCAGGGTTAAAGAAGATCATATTAACAGAGGCGACATTAGGAGGTGGGTGCGGAAAAACACCCATGAGGGCAGGAGTTTTAAAGAGCCCAACACCCACGTTCCCATAAGGAACACCGATATGCTCCACATATGGAACGTTGCCTTACAAGGAAGAAGAAGCAAAGGAGGACAATTGATCGACCGTAATAATTTTCCCCTGGTGAGGAAAACGAAGTATGTAGAACAACGAAGAAGTGACAACATGCATAGCATACGTCCAACTTCGACCGAGTAGAAGGTTGTAAGTTAGATTGGTGTCGATAACCTCTACTTTGACGTTGACCATCTTGCCTTCCAAGGTGATGAGAAAGCATGGGAAAATACCAAACAGACAAGAATCTCTTCGATCAAATTCCTCTAGGGTATTCAGGGATTGACTCAAAGAGGGAGAAACAATGGCTTTGCAACAAGAAACAGACATAATGCAAGTCGAGGATCCTTCATCGATAAAAGTACAATGAATATTCTTTGAGTTAATAATAACTTGGATGAGAAAAGCGATCTAGTGATGCAAACACGGCACATGATTTTCAAGATCGAATGTAATCAACTTGGAATCAGCTGGATCAATTCCACCAATGGCAGATAGCAATGACTTCCGTTGGGAAGGACAACTCTGGAGAACCTCCAATGCAGACATAGCCGAAGGAGCTTGGGCTAGATCTTCGACAATGCTATAGTGCTATGTAGCACAAGAATTGGGATTATAGGAAGATTTCTAGAGAATTCCTTTAGCAGGTGGTTGAATGATGGACTCATTAATAGGCCTTTCAATATGAAGAGGAACAGAAATGGATGGGGGAACACTAGAAGGGATTTAAGGTTATTTTCCTGCCGATGGAGCATAATCTTTCGATCAAGTAGATATGTGAATAGGAATAGTCATGGCCATAAATACCTGGGAACTAGATGAGGAAGAGGATTGAGGTTGGTCCACCATTTGAGTTTGCTGAGAAGGAAAAGGTTCTTTAAGCACAACAAGAATCCCTAAAGTCCCCGTAAGTAAATGACTTACCTCATACCATCGAGGACAATCTTTAGTGAAGTGATCCTCATCACATATAAGACAAGGAAGCTTCGGTTTGCATTTAGAACCATCATTGGTAGGAGTCTTAGGCATTTCTTGCTTTGGCGTGTCAGAATTATTTTTACCTTTCCCTTTATTCTTACCCTTCAAAGTTTTCTTCTTCATGGTGGATTGGATGGCATTAACTTCGAAGGTTTTCTTAGGATGGGTTGGGGACTGAGAAGTAGTTTTAGTAAGAGCAATGGATTTCTGCTTCGTAGGAGTCATAGAAGACTTTAGAGAAGACTAAGCGATGGAACCAATAACACCATTGACAGAAGGTGTCAATAGAGCTTTAGAAGTCCTAGGTCACAAAGCAATGGGTAAGACATCATAAATCGTGCCAAATTGGGAGTATACCAAATCAAGATATTGAGCATGCGTGATGGCTTTCTCTTCAGTAACACATGCCCCCATTGAAATATCTCTAGCTATTGGACCGACAAAAGAGGTAGTGAACCAATCAATCAATAGCTGATCAAGGATCCAAAAATTGATCAAACATCGACGCCTTCTCCATTCATCAATATGATCAGAGATTTGAGCAATCGTGTCTTCTTTCAGAGATGTAAGAAGATGCGTTCCTGTTTCATAGCAAATTGGTAACTAAAAATGTGTAAGGAATCCCATCGGAAGAGAGTTAAAATCTTGGAAAGTCCCATGAGCGAGCTCAATGTACCATTTTGCATCAGAACCAGTAAGAGTACTTTGGAAAAGATGGAGACGAATAGAATTGTCAAGTCAGGAATTAGATGAGCACCAAAGGTGATAAGTCATGACATGTGTGTGGGGGTCTTCTCTGGACTTGCCTTCGAACATAGGATAGTCACCAGGGATCTTGGTTGGAACAGGTGTATCCCTATAATATCTTCTTCCATTAATCTCCATCTTGATTACAACATAACATCTAGCTCACAAGCCTCATAAACAAAATAGGTAGTTAATATGGAATAGCAATAAATAATCAAGATCATGAGAATCAGAGCAGGCTCAAATGACTCTAAAACAACATTTCAGTATTGTCTCCTTCTCCTCATTAGCTTTTTCCTTTTAACATTCCTTTATATCCATGTGCTTGCCTAAAATGCCACTTCTTCCTTGGATGCTCTGCCTTTTTCCTCTTTCGGCTACTTATACTGCTTGGTTATTAGTATTCCTTTCCGCTCGATTGTGGTTGCCCCAGCCCTGACTTCTTTTGCCATGTTTTCGCAACCTTTGGTCTTTGAAAAATTCCTTCCTCTTCTTCAGCTATATTCTCCACAACTTCCCAACAATTATCTTTTGCAAAATGTGGTCATTCTTCCAACATGTCACCTTGTTTCTCAAAACGAAGGACCCAACAACCTTTCAATATGGTGAGAGGGTTAGTCCTTCTTGATGAATAACACTCTTGATGTTTCCAAGGTGATCTATTTATACTTCGGCCCTACAGTATCCTTCTTCATGTCTCCCTTCCTTGATGTAGTCACATTAGCTCTAATACCATGTTGAGAAATCTAAGGGGAAACAAATCAGGTGATTTCTCTTATTTTGATAACTGCTTGTTATGTATTTTACTTTACTTGATTAACTTCTTCCTCCCTTTGTTATTATTAGCAATCTCTTTCATCAAATATCTACCAAATCATAAAAGAACAATGAGACAATAAGACACAAGATATAGGTGATCAACCAGGGCCAAAACCTCTCTAACTAAGAGGAAAACCCACCATAAACATTCTCTTCTTATAGAACTTCAATTGATTAATTCCAAGACCTATAATCCTTAACAAAGACCCTCCAAGGGCCAAGTCATCCTTCCTTCTTGATGAGCTTTCCTTACACAACTTCTAGCAACAAGCTTTGAGCTTCAAGCAACTTCGACACTAATAAAAATTTTTGCAACTTCAACCTAGCAGCTTCAACAACTTCGACCTAGCAACTTCAAAGCTTTGAATTTGATGCATCTTCAACAACTTTTAACTAGTAGCTTCATATCTTCGACCTTGCATCTTTCACAACTTCAACCTTGCAGCATCATAGCCTCGACCTTGCATCTTCAGAATTTCGTCTAGCCCAGAAATTGTAGAAACCCTAACAAAAGAGAGAGAGAGTATTAGGGGAATTTTGAGGTCTAAAATGGGCCTCCTAAGGAAATTATAAAATAATATTGGAAATAATAAAATAAGATTACATTACATCATCAAATTTTAGAGGGAAAAAGGAAAAAACTATTTTTCAACTCGTATTTTCAACTTATCACCCTATGGGTTTCCTCAAATTTCGAGCGGAAACAATCATTGGATGAAAAATTTTATTCCTCATCTAAGGAGTACCCATGTTTCATACTTTTGATAGACCCTACTACACAAAAAATAAGAAATGCATGAAAAACGTGATTGCAATCACGTTTTTCATGTATTTCTCATTTTTCATGTACCAGGGTCCATCGAAAGTATGCAACATGGGTACTATTTGGATGAGGAATTAAATTTTCCATATTCTATCTTGAGGAGATTGAACTTGCTTGAGTGAGTGTACAAATGTGGTTGAATCCTTCTTATTTATAGGCTTGTGAGGGGTACAAATTTATATCCATAGGATGACTTGATCTTTGTGCCATGATGACATCTTGGAGGGTATTTTTAATCTATTTTGACTCAATAAATTTTTCTTTACGATATGTAACATGCCCAAATGGGTCTTCAATACATGAAAATGACTAAATTCACTTTATGACAAACCTAGAAGAACTCATTTGGTGCTTGACCTAAAAAAATAAATTTCCCTTGAGCATGAAACCCATGCCTCAAGAACACAAATAATAAATTTATTTTTCTCTTTTCATTAAATACATAAAATCATGATTACATATGTCATTATGAAGACCGAGCCTAGTTACATATTTCAACAGTCTATACCTTATTGGCCTTATCTAGGGCATAAGGTTACTACAACGCAGATATCTATTAAAACTTAGGATTAAAAAAAATCATTTCATTCCATTGAAGAACTCATAAATAATTTTAATATACCCTAAAGAACTTATATGAAAATTTTTGTGATATATTATTTTGCATGCCTTCAGATATCATCGAGGAGATCAATGTTATCATCAATAGAAATAGATATAGATATTCGGCTCTATCTTCAATCTAAAGATGTCATGAAGTTTATATTTGTTGTGAATTAATCTTTAAAGCCTTTGTTCGTCTCATTAAGGATACAAATATTTATTCTGAAGCACTCATTCAAGGGTAATGTCAATAATTACTCCAATTTTATCTACAATATTCCACTTATTAAGTTGTGTTGGAACCTCAAATCACTTCTAGCATTATGGTAAGTTTCAATTGGTATATGTATTTTTGACTTGTCTTGTGTGACTCCCTTGATGTAGGTAGAAGAAGATCATGTATCATAGGTTATGTTTTTCTAATCAAAATCTGTATTAGGCATAAGTTCAAAAGTTTGGATTGTTGAGGGTTATTCCCTTTAATATCTTATCTTTTTCACACATAAGTTTTTTTTTTCAAGATTTTTTGTCATAGATCAAATTGCAAATTGTCAAGAGTTACTTTTTTATATCTTGGAAATTGGCACTTGCCAAGGTATTATAGCTACATGAATAGGTTTGGATAGGGATAAATTTTGAATCATATTGTTTTTATCATATCTCAAGTATGTCAGGATTTTCTATGGGCTATCATTAAGATCATTCATAATTATTTGAAGAGTTAGGTCTAAATAAGTTTCATAAGTAGCATTTTTTTGTTTCTTTTATAATTGCATCAAATTGTTATGTGACTCTAATTGTAGGTAGCCCAAGTATGCGTTATATGATTATCACAGTTAATTTTTGTTGCACTAACTCTTGATTCTAGGAAAAGGTGATTGTTTGGGCATAGAGCATTTACATTTTAAATTTTTAGGTTGGGGTTTTATTTGAGCTCATCTTCATGTAGGTGCAACCTTACTTCAAAAACATATCTTCCTCATCACCTACAGTTGTGTGCAAAGAAACATAGTTTATACACAAAAATCCAAGCCTTGAATATCATTAGTGCATCCTGAATGAGAGTGGCTCAATGTCACTTCAACAACAAATACTAATTGTCAACATCAAGAATGAATTGTACAATGTCTTGTAATATTTTGTGAGTCATTGCCTAGAGTTGAAGAAGCCAAGTTTTTTTTTGGAAACCATTTTTTTGGTTTGTTGTGAGGACAAGGGTTCTTGTTTTGTCGAGACAAGAGTTTAGAACCTAGAGTTGTTGGTTTATCAAAGAAAATTCATTAAAAATATCATTGCAATGTGGATCATTGTCCCTGGTATAGGAGTCCACACTTTTATTTCATTTAATTTTTTAAGGGTGGTAGGGTGGCGTTAGGCTGGGGGATGAAGTCACCTTCAGGTTGGGTTCTGTAAACACTTCAATGTGGTAGGGTGGTGCTAGGATGAGTTGGCACTCGATAGGGTGTTGGGGCATCCTTTTAGTTGTCTGTTGATAAAGCTAGGGAGTTGGGATGTCCTTCCAATGGGGGCTGGAAAAGAATGTTTATCTAGAATTCTAAGAAGTTGTGACTTTCATTTTAGTTGAGGCTGAAGATTAAGGAATTTATTAGAAAATCGTTTGGTGTTTTTTTACCTAGAGGGGGTTTTCCACCTAAAAATATTGTGCCTATTGTTTCTATCTTTTGCATTGTTGTTTACTACTTTTACTGCATAATAATAATAAATGAAGATTAACTAATGCTCTAAAATATTAATAAAGTGCTAATTGATAAAAAATATTGATCCATGCCCCCTCTTAGTATTTCCAATAGGATCTTCCTTCCAATGGTAGTCGGTAAACTTTATTAGGGAGTAGGAGCTCCTTTCGGTAGGAGTCGGTGAGCTTGATCAAGGAGTAGTAGATTTATTCCAATCAGAGCTGGAGAAACCAGAGGTTGTAAGGCTCTCACAAGTAGGATCTTACATACTAGTAAGAGGCTATGTCATTAGAAGGTGTAAGAAGTTTCTATTTATAATAAGAAAGAAGACATAGATGATAATAGCGATGGTTTTCTTCTAAATTGAGTTTCCACCTAAAATATTGGTGTCCCTGTATGTTGGTGTGTTGATCATGTGTTTCATGCTTTATCTTCTCTTGTGTTGAATATTGCTAATAGTTATTGTACAATGTATGGATAATGAAATAATGATTCACATAATTGATGAAAATTGTGAAAAATAAGAAATTTTCATATACACAATTTATTTTCATTAAAAGTGTGTACACACGCGAGTTGCAGTAAGAGAAATCACGTACAATTTTTTGAATAAACATTTGGAAATTAATTGAAATGAAATATTGATTCACCCACCTTGCCCCCCGCCCGCCTCTTAGTATTTCTAATAACAAAGGATTGTTATCTAGTTACAACAATTTGAATGGATTGAATTTTTCCACGTACTAGGGTATTTGAATCCTAAAGTTGATGCATTGGAAAAAAAGGACTAGACTAGGCCAAGGGTCCTTAGAATTGGATATATATTATTAATAAAATCTTTATTACCATGATGTGTTGTTACCAATTATATGGCATCAAATCATAATATAAAGTCATGCATAGTCGATTACATTAAAGCATGCATGAGGAGAAAGGAGTGCATGTGCATCTCAAAAATTATAAGGCTCAAACCTACATATCGACAAAGGTAATGATGGATCGATGACAATTATTAATTCATCAACAGTAGAATTTAACAAGTGGTACCCCTATTGAAATCGTGTTTGCAATTGGCACATAATCCATGATCGTGTGTCTACAACTACTTCTACCAAAGGTCTGATAAAGAGGAACGTATGGGCACTCAACAGTTAATAATTTCAATGGAGATTTTTTTGTCTAGAGTAAATCATAATTATGTTTCTTTTTCATATATATTTTGATAGGTTGACTTGCAAATTTGATTTTTGACTGTGGCATAATTTTGATGGAAATATATGGTAATTTTGGTGATTGGCATGTGTATATGTTCATGCAATCCTTTTAGACATTACATATGTGTGTGTATTTCAGTTATTTGATAAAGTTAATTTTGATAATTGAACATTTTGAAGTAATTCATGCTTACATGGACAGCATGTGGAAACATCAAGCATTTTTTTTGGTCAAGTTGGTCGAGTTCTCCAGAGATTACATAAGGCTAAACCTTTGGCTTGAGAAACCACGACCCAGGGGAATCTAAGCTGTCAAAATCACCCGGGGATTGCACCCGGCCTAGGCCACACTAGCCCTTAACATGGTTGGGTTTTTTCCTATGGAGTTTGAAACCGGTGACCTTCACACAATGGAGTGACTTAAAAGTACACCGCATTGTCATTTATTCTACACCCCATGGGAAAATATCAAGCATTTTATTTGAATGAATGCTCATGAAATATTATGGTGTAAATGGATGTGGTTCCTCCCTCATATTTGAGTCATGTGATGATTTCTATTATTTAGGAGCCCAACACTTGTTATTTTCCTCCTCATCTATTCGAGCCTTTAATAAATTAATCAAATTAAAATAAAACTAAATGAAGAGATAGTTACATAACTACCATTGAAGTTGTTCCACTACAAATATATGCTCGAAGAAGGAAAACATGATCTTGGTTTTCACATAGAGTATGATATGATATATTCTAATCACTTTAATTTTGGGAATTCGTTATATGTTCAAGTATTTGAATCTCATAAACTCTTTTCAACATGGATTATTTTAAATAGTAGTATCTGATGGGGGTCTAAAATTATTACTTGTTGATAAATGTATCAATTATTTTGGTCATTGATGATTTAAAATTGTTGTATATGTGTCAATATTGATATATTGACATTTTTTGCAGTAGCATACCAATGTCTTTAAGTGTCTAACTGATCTAGCCGCAAAAAGGCTAAGATTTATTTATTGTTCATTGTTTCTTACATTTGACTTATACACTGATTAAAAATAGTCATTTGTCAAAGAAGTTCTAATTACAAATTATTTAATTTATAGAGTTTGAATTTATTATATTTGAATAGTGTTATCAAGTATACTCAATGAAGGATTTGTTTCTTATCCTACCATCTTGTCTTTTATTTTTACTATTTATCTTCCTTACTTTTATTATCATTGCATCTTTTGTATTATATTTTGTATCTTTGTTGTTAATAAATTTATATTCCAATCACAAGAAGTGAATTCCTCTGGTATCCATCACTATATTAAGTTCTTTATGTGAATTTAACCAGTCACTATACAAACATTGTGTTTGAAATTTCTTTCTTTCTTGTATTTATTTCAAACATGTTTTACATTTTTGCTATGCAATAGTTACCTATGGCTAATATATTTATATTTTTTTATTAGTTATGATTGTAATGTTTAAGTATTTAAGAATTATACTATAACTTAGGAAGGCTACAAACCCAGATAATGTTCCCATATTTCTAGGCTTATTGAACCAAGAATTCCAAAGCGTGTTGAAATATTAGTATATCCATCAAGATGGTAATTTTCTATAAAAAAATGATATATTTGGTCCCTTAATCCACACTAAAGGAGAAGATCTTGAAGGTGCACATGACACACCACTATCTGAGTACCAAGGGGTTTTTCAAAACTTACAGGAAGATCAGAGAGAGGTTTTCTTGGAAAGGCCTCAAGGATGATGTGTTGAGGCATGTAAGGTATTGCATGACTTGTTAGCAGAAAAATTCCGATAATACTCCTCCTATGGGATTACTAGTGTTGGAATTTCTAAGTCTAACCCATTAGAAACCCTTCATATACTTTTTGATTTATTCCTACCTACTTGTTATGTTAATTAACAAGCTATTTACCATGTAAATACTAGAAATAAATACAAGTACATGCCCAACACATTACAGATCATCGACTGAA
Organism: Pinus taeda; assembly: GCA_000404065.3. Lineage (NCBI taxonomy): Eukaryota > Viridiplantae > Streptophyta > Pinopsida > Pinales > Pinaceae > Pinus > Pinus taeda. The sequence goes on from APFE031747171.1 coordinate 15,452, forward strand.
GGAAACATAAATAAGCACATAAGTGACACCATTGTTTTTGGACTAATGTCCCTGGAAAACCCAATGCGGGAAAACCGGTGCAACTATCTAAGGGTTTGATTTATTAAGCAGTTTCAAAATACAATCTAGGTGCCAAATTCGGCTCACCCAACAAATAAAAATCTTAGAAATAGTACCTCTCTACTCGGAAGCAGATATTTCAACTGGAACTCGGATAAATACTCCAGTAGCTCAACAGTTGTAATCTACCCCATGAAACCCCAGCATCAGCCTCTTGGGACTACATCAACCTCTCTCTAGCCCAATGTTAGCACAACATCACTCTGGCTTGGTCTACATCAGCCTCTAGAGGAACTGTGTCAGTCCTCTTTCCCTCTGCGTCACCCATGTTGGCCCTCTGAGGCACTGTGAAGCTCCTTGCTACCTTTGTGTTAACCCTTGCTTGCTTCCGCGTCTCTCTCTCCAGCTACTGCGTTGGTCCTCCCAGTGTTATCTCTACCTCTTTGCTTCTGTATTCAATGCACCTCAGCTGCAACTCTGATCACTCTCTCAACTTTCTCAGCAAACCTAGCCCCAAAAAGTTGAAATCTTGATCTCTTGGTGTGTTCTCCAAGTGATCCTCAAGCCTCCTCTTATATTTTTCTCGTTGACAAATCAACAACCTAGATTAAGTCCCTAATCAATGGCTAAGATTATATCTGGCTTGATCCATGACTTTTGGACCATTCAAACATAGTTTTATATTAATTCACATTAATATTTTAATTTCCCTAAGCTTAGACTTAGGGACTCCATTAAAAATATTAATTATTTTAATATATCCCAAACTGTTTAGAATCTGCCCAAACCCTTTTTGGGTATTGGAGATCTCATGTGCCTTAGCCTCTCCACCAATTTTTGTCACTAGAGCACATTCGATGCTACCCCAAATCAACAGTCCCTATTATCGACGACTGTGCTCTAGTAATACTCCTCACTTAGCATCACTCTGATCATCCAGCATCGGTCCGTATGCCGATGTTAGGCCTGCTGCCCATCACCTATGTTGTTGCATCCTATACTACTACCCATGGCCCTGCCATTGCCACTGCTACATCCGTATAGAAGCTCCCTCTCATCCTACTACATCATGCTGCTTATAGCATTGCCACTACTAAATATTGAAAATATTAATTATTTTAATATCTCCCAAACTGTTTATGATCTTTGTAAACCCTTTTTGGGTATTGGAGATCTCATATTCCTTATCCTCTCCACCAATTTTCATGGCTAGAGAACATCCAGTGCTACCCCATATCAATAACTAGAGCCCTTGCCAATTCCAAAGAAGAAGTAGGAGAGCATCTCGATGGACTTCATCACAAGTCTACCAAAGGCACAAGGCAAGGATTGCATCTACGTGATAGTTGATAGATTGACTAAGTTCGAACATTTATTTATAATTTTAGGAGATTATAAGGCAACACAAATGGAAAAATTATTCTTCAAGGAGGTGTTTAGACTCCATGGGTTGCCTAAAAATATAGTTAGTAATTGAGATGGAAGGTTTATCAGTGTAATTTCGCAGGAGTTGTTCAGATTGGTGGGCATGGAATTGACACTTAGTACTAGTTATCATCCTCAAATAGATGGCCAAGCCAAATAGAGATAGTGAATAAATGGATTGAGGGGTCTTTGTGTAACTATGTGTTAGGATAGGATAAGGCATGGATCAAATGGTTACATCTAGAGGAGCACTGTTACAACACCACTTATCATATATCCATACCATATGGGTACGATGCTCCATCATTTTTCGATTATGAGTTTGGGGATAGTAGGGCTCCAAAAGCTAAACATTTTATATAGGAGAGTCAAGACATCCTCAAGGTCCTTAAGGAGAATCAACAGACCACTTAGAACCAGCAGAAGATGTATGCAGAGAGGCATAGAGTAGAGCGCAACTTTGAGGTTGGGGATTTAGTTTCCTCAGGTTGCAACCATATAGACAGTCTACATTGAAGAAAAGTAGTGAAGAGAAACTAAAACTAATATTTTATTAGCCTTACAAAATACTCAGACGGATTGGTGTAGTAACATATGAGTTGGAGCTATCAAAGGGAATCAAAATCCACAATGTCTTCCCTGCATCATGCCTTAAGAAGGAACTCGATCAACAAGTCACTACTTAAGCTGAGCTACCCCTTTGAATGAGGAGGGAAATTTAGTATTGATTCTATAAGTTATCATGCTTATCCAAAGGAGGAAATGTAAGGGAGGGATGATCTCACAGTATATTATCAAGTGTAATATTTTCCTAAACAGGATGCCACGTGGGAAGGAGACTAGATCTTGCCACACCTGAATTTGTAATTGAATAAGGAAAAGAACTGTTAAGAAGTGGGGATTGTAATGTCCTCATCAAATTGAATTGCCCAAGGAAGGACATAGTAGCCTATTTAACCTCATAGAATATAGTCATTTAAAAAGATTGAAACATTATTTAATGTTACTTAAGTAACATTAGATAATAGTTAATTTGGGGGAAATGGAGGGAAACTCGTGTTGGGTCATGGAAAAGGTATGCAATTACTATTAAACTCATCATCCTTTTCCTTTATTATTATCCTTTCTATCTCTCAATGTGCTAATCTATTAAGGAATTATGGTAAGAAATATAGAAATTATCTACAATTACAATTTGGCTAATTATTACCTTCCTTTATGTAGGAAGACAACAAAAGGGACAAATGTTGTTCCCTGTGAAGGAACAACAAACATCAAAAAGCTAAGGAAGGAATGTGGCAGTTGCAGATACGTCCAAAATCAAATCAACACGATAAGAGCAAGAAAGGAAATGACGCATGAAGATGGAAAAATATTGCAAATCCCTCAGGATCGAGAGATCATAAGGGATCATGTTTATCATTTATCTTTGTCCCCTTTCTGATAATAAAAAGAGATGTTTTGTAAGAAGATGGGGAGGAGGAATTTCTGTATTATTGTAATTGTAATTGTATTCACAGGCTTTCACTGTCGAGAAGAACATGAATTTATTGTAATCCTTATTTAGTTTGATGATTACTATATAAGTAAAGTTGTTGTTCCCTCGCGTTTCCTGAAGTAACTTAGCGGTGTTTTGCTGGCGGCTAAGGGCTCGGCCTCTGGTGGATTCAACTACTCATCTTGTGTCATACATTTCCAATTCTCGCAAGTGTGATGGTTTGATGATATTCTCACTTTCTGTGATTTTATCGTTACATTGTTTATTATTTTCGAGTATTGATAGAATCTCTTTATTTTATATAATTTGCAGGATTTTCATTGAGTCAGTTTACTTTCATTTCAGATCAAGTTCCGTAGATAAATATTCTGCTTTATATAATCAAATGTAAAGAGTATTAACTATTGATGTTGAAACTCTCAGATTGATATTCATTCACTGTTTAGATTAATTATTGAGGATTGGGTTTGATTTAGATTAAATCAGTTAAAGAGGGATGAGTTATCACTACTGTACTCTCAAATGATGTTGTTTTTACTTTGATGAATGTAAGATTTCATTTCAGGATTGAGTTTCCTTTAATTGCAATTGGAATTTACTAGATGAGTCTGATTACTCTTGTATTTAAAAGATCTATACTGCAATTTAGGAGAATTACTCGCTGAGTTAAATAGTAGCCACATACTGTGTACACTCTTGAAATAAGAAGAATTGCCTGGATTGATAATTAATGTGAGGATAATTAGGAGTTTGAAAAGGCACCTTTTATTGACCAGCATTTTGGCGTCATTGCCGGGGAGAGTGTAGCCATTTCTAAAGAGTAATGTACGTTTGATGATTGCTGTTGAAGAAGAATTGGGTTTTGAAAACGAAAGGTAAGAACCTGCGTAACGAGCAAGTTAAGTGCTTTCTCCTCAACCCACTTTTCAGCACAATTACAAAAAATTAGAGTAAGTATTTGTTGCTTGTCTATTGAGAGAGAACTAGGTATTAAAAACGAAAGGTAAGAACCTGCGTACATAGCACGTACAATGCCTGCTCCCCCACCCACTTTCCAGTAGAATTGTTAAGAACTTAGGTTAGAGGTAAACATTTGAATTATGTGTATGAATGACTAAGAAGAAAAAACCTGAAAATAATCCGATTCCACTACCCAAACCAGACAGATCTAAGGGACCGGTGACCCTTGGATGATCAACTTTCATAGATGAAATCTTAAAGAAAGATGAATCTCAGCCATCAATGGGTCCCAGAAAAGTTGCTTCTAGAAAACCTACTATCTCCCTTCAAGCCACAAGCTCACCATCTGTAGCTTATGCTAAGGTCCACAACAAAACAAAAGGGAATGAGCAGAGTTTTAAAGAAATTCAAAATTCTCACCCAATTTCTTTACAAGAAGGGAATTCTTGTCATCTTCGTGAAGGAGGAGGAGAAACAAGGGAAACAGAGGGGCCAAGATCCCCTCAGGTAGTAATTCAATAAGGAACACTCAGTATCCTAGACTGGGGAGTGCTAGTAAGATCATTCAAGAAGAAACAGGGGAAACAGAGGAGCCAAGATCCCCTCAGGCAGTAATTCAACAAGGAATACTCAGTATCACAGACCGAGAGAGTGTTGTTAAGCTCATTCCCACCCCTTCTAATCATCCTAGGAATAACTCTCTAGAGATCCCAGAAGGGTATTGGCATATGTTTGATAAAATGGCCAACAATCAACAAACACCTCAGGCCTCTATATTGCAGTATCCCATCGTTGACATAGCTATCAACACACTCGTGAAAGCCATCCCTATCCAAAATATTCCCACCTTTCATAGACTAACATCAAAGGATCTAGACGCATTCCTGTTTGAGTTTGATGTATTATGTTGAGGTTATGATTATACCATCAACCCCCAAAAACTAAAGTTGTTTCCCTCTACATTAAAAGGAGTAGCCTTGTGATGGCTTATGGGATTAGGTGGAGGCATAATAAATGATTGGGATCAAATTAAAACTGTTTTCCTTAAAAAATATCAGGACTATTGCAAATCAAGGGAATTGAAAGACAAAATATTCCAAATGGTAGCAAGATCCAGTGAAACATTAGAAGAATATGTGGAAAAATTTCAATATAACCTCCAACAGTGTCCCTATGCAACTCTACCTCTACCTGATAATGTGCTAAAAACTACACTGATTAAAGGGATGAAAGAACAATGGATAGAAACATTAAATATTATAGGTAAAGGTGATATATATCAAGAAGAATATGCTGACATTATTAAATTATGTATCAGGTGCTCAAGAGGCAGTACGAGATTGAAACCAATAGAATGCGACATGACCTCTAGGGACAACAAAATCTCTGGTGGAGGTATAGCTCGTGCAGAAATTGGCAACCTGCTAGAGGATTTCAAAACATATATTATGGGAACCCTGACAATGCAACTAGACATTATGCAAGCCAAGCAAAAGTAGGTTGAAGTAGAACAAAACTTGGTGATATTTTGTCCTAGATGTAGGAAGAAGCATAACCACAAAGAGTGCTCGATGGATATGGTGCAAACCTGTGCCATATGTATGAAATATCATGCCATAGAAAGTAGCCCATACTCCCAGGGATAAAAGCAGTCTATAAGGAAGCAGAGGAAGAAACATAACTAGTCTACCTGCTAAATCAGCGTCACCAATGGCAACCACGACAAACAAGTACGCTGACTGATCCATCTTCTTTCTTTCAACCCTCACAATATAATTCACAACAATACCCAGGAGCCATGTGGTAGAACCAACCACATTTTTCCAATTGGTCACTACAACCATTCTCTATGTCACCTTGGCCCAACCAATCAAATAAAAATAACAATTGGCAAATTTCCCCTTACTTCCCACTATTTTGGCAGAATAATGCATATCAATCCCAATGGCCACCCTCCACTTCACAGAACCAGAACTGGCAGTCAAGCTGGCAAAGACCTACAAACCAGCCAGTAAGAACAATCCCCCTACCTCAACCCACACTGCCAGCACCCTATACATTACAACAGAACCCTCAGAACAACCTACGACCGCAGCTCCCAGCCCATCCCAACCTGAACCCAAACAACAAACCATTTCAATATGTGCAAATTATTGAAGGACCAGAGCCAAAAATCGAGTTAAGGGAGTGCAATGAGCTTCAATTAATATCTAGGTGGATAATAGAATCGAAGGGGGATAAAAAGATACAAATTGAAGATTTGTTACCTATAGAACAAGCATCATAAGTGGAGAACATGGTTAAACATCAAACGCATGATCAGACGATCACCTCTTCTCCACCATTCCCAGAAAGATTAACCATACCACGCCCAATCGAATATCCCAATTTTGATCTTCTGGGAGAATTGAAAAACTTGTGTATAAAAATACCGCTCCTCCAAGCTATTCAGGGCATTCCAATTTATGCGAAAACTATTAAGGAATTGTGTATGAAAAAGCCAAAGAGGAAAATAAAAACAACCCCAACTATCCATGTAGTCGTTACTTTATCTGATTTACTATCAAGCAGAGAAACACCTGTAAAATATGAGGACCCAGGAAACCCTATAGTCATCGTGCAAATAAATGGATTCTCCTTCCCCAATGCATTAGTCGATTTAGGAGCAACACACAATATTCTTACAACAACAACTTGTCAAAAGAAAGGCATTAAATCATTGGACCCAACCATGACCTTGTTGGAACTGGCTCATTGATTGGTAGTCAAACTAGAAGGCACATTACAGGATGTAATGGTGTCTGTAGACTCTTGGGAATACCCAGCAGATTTTTGATCATCAATCCTAGAAACCGACTTGATGGACATCCCTTAATTATAGGTAGACCTTGGCTAGCAACCGCGGATGCTTACGTAAGCTGGTGAAAAGGTAGCATGACTATAGTAAGAGAAAGCAATGTGAAAAATTTAGCCTTATATCCTCCAGCTCAGCCAAGTTTAACAATAATCAAAACTAGTAAAAAACCTGTATCATATCTAACTGAAAACATTAGATCACTGTTAACTATAGAAGATTCTCTCGAATTCAAGGATCAAACAGAAGATGACATCATTAACAGTTACATTAACCAACTAGATGTCATATCCCATCTAAAATGTCACATGATTGAAGTGGCCCTCGATAACGAAATAGAAGAATATCCCTTAAAAGATATTAACGATCAATAAATACCAACAAATTCTGTTTATAACAACAAAACCATAGAAATTGAGCCAGGAAAAACTTTGAATATTAACAAAAACCTGGCTGCTGACCAGGAGTAGAATCTTGTTCAACTTCTGAGAAAATATAAAGAGGCCTTTGCATGGGATTACCCAGAGATGAAAAGGATTGATCCCCAATTATTCATGCACCACATTTATACAGAAAAAGATGTCGGGCCCATTCGACAACCTCAACGGAGGTTAAATCCTCATCTTAAAGATATTGTTAAAGCTGAACTACAAAAATTGTTAGATGAAAATTTCATCTACCCTCTATCTGACAACAAATGGGTCTCTCCATTAGTAGTGGTGTCTAAAAAGAATGGAAAGTGGCATATATGTGTTGACTATAGAGAGCTTAACAAAGCAACCCAAAAAGACAATTTTCCCCTTCCATTCATTGACTAAGTCTTGGACACATTGGCAGGAAAAAAATTCTTTTCTTTCCTAGATAGCTTCAGTAGATACAATCAAATTCAGATTGCCCTTGAATACCAAGATAAGACTACCTTTACCTGACCTTGGGGGACATTTTCTTACAGGGTTTTACCTTTTGGGTTGTGCAATGCACCTACCACATTCCAGAGGGCTATACTCAGCATTTTTTCAGATCCGATAAATGAAGGACTCAAGGTGTACATGGATGACTTTACACCTTACAGAGATGACTTCGAGCCAGCACAAACATTAGAGAAAGTTCTGCAAAGATGCATTGCCACCAGACTCTGTTTAAGACATGAAAAATGCCACATGATGATGACCGAGGGCCTCATATTGGGTGACTATATCTCAGCAGCTGGAATCTAGGTAGATCCAAATTTTTTTTAGATAATTCTTTTAATACCTACCCCTTCCACACAAACTGAGGTACGCAATTTCTTGGGATTTTCTTGCTATTATAGAAGGTTTATAAAGAATTTTTCTCATATTGTTGCACCGTTATATGCATTAATAGGAAATATTGATTTCATTTGGACTAACAAATGTGTCACTGCTTTTGAAGATTTAAAACGGCTTGTATCAATAGCCCCAATATTACAGAGCCCAAACTGGGATTTGCCATTCCAGATTTCATCCGACGCTTCAGACATAACCATTGGAGCAGTTCTCAGCCAGGAGGAAGATAAAAAGCTAGCAATGTATTACATGAACAAAATTCTATCTCCTTTTGAATTAAATTATACTGTGACTAAAAAGGAATTTTTGGCTATAATCTATGCTATCAATAAATTTAGACACTATATAACAGGATACCCTGTGGTTTTGTATACTCACCACTCTGCTATTAAATATCTAGCTAATAAACCTGTTACAAATGGAAGAGTGACAATATGGTTGATCCTTTTGCAGGAATTTAATATCACTATCAAAGATCGACCAGGAAAAGAAAATCTAGTAGCAGACTTCCTTTCATGAATGCCAAAAACAGACGACTTGGCAGTAGTAGAAGACTAATTCCCTGGAGAACACTTATTCGATGTCACCGTGAAAACACCATGGTACGTGGATGTCACAAACTACCTAGCAGTGGGAAAATTACCCAATTACCTAACGCCTAATGAAAGAAAACAAATAGTACAGCGTAGCACTCGGTTCTACTAGATCGAAGGATATTTATTTCATACAGGGGCTGATATGCACATTTGAAGATGTGTCAGGGAAGATGAAGTCTTCGAAATCCTAAAATCTTGCCACAATGGGCCTTGCAGTGGTCATTTTTCAGACCGCAGGACTGGTCACAAAGTCTTACAGATGGGCTATTATTGGCCCACCATTTTTAAAGATGCCAAGAAGTTCACCCAGGCATGCGATAGTTGCCAAAGAATAGGACGCCCTGGGCAGTCTGATGAAATGCCCCTGCATCTGCAATTAGTCATTGAACCTTTTGAATGATGGGCATTAGATTTCATTGATCCAATAGACCCATCATCTAATCAAAAGACATACATACTAGTCGCAATAGAATATGTGACTAAATGGGTGGAGGCAGAAGCATTACCAAGGGCAATAAAGGACTCAGTAATCCACTTTGTTTAATAACTATTCATGCAATATGGCTTGCCTAGAGAAGTAATTACATATGGAGGGTCACAATTCATAGGCCATAAGATTGCTACAGCATTAAAGAATCATCATATCATGCACAAAATCATGACTCCATACCACCTGCAGGCAAATGGTCAGGTAGAAAGCACCAATAAGGTAATCGAGGCAATACTCACAAAGACAGTTGCATCACATCGATGTGACTGAGCTACCCAATTTCCAGAAGCCCTGTGGGCATTTAACACAACATGGAGAAATACCATTAGATATTCCCCATATCAGCTAGTGTTTGGAAAAGAACCTATCTTCCCAATTGAATTTTAAATCTAGACATTGAGGATAGCTCAGGAGTTAGGCTTGGAGTTAAATGAAGCATAGATTAATAGGCTACATCAAATCAATGTATTGAATGAAATCTAGCTATCAGCTCTTCAACACACTACACTGATCCAACAACAAAGAGAAAAATTGCATGATTCCCTTATAAAAAATAAGATCTTCCACGAAGGATATTGGGCACTCTTGTATGATTCTAGGTTCCAAGATTTCCCGAGAAAAATCTATACCAGATGGTTAGGGCCTTATGAGATACAAATGGTGCATGATAATGGCACCCTCATATTAGCAACCATTGATGGGTCTAGCTACTCTTTTAAAGCGAATGGACATCGAGTACGACTCTATCACAAACCGCTTTTTAGGGAGTCCTTTTGCCAACAATTACCAGAAGATTCCACCATACAAATTCTTGATGAGTAGGGTAACCCATCCTCAGCATTGGCCCAGTGAATAATTCATTTGTTTTTTAAATTTGTACATAAAGTTTTCTTTCTATTTTGATTGAATTTTCTCGTATAAATTGTATATAAGTTCTCTTTTTTCTACTTTTCCTTTGTTGTTCCCTCTAAGGAACAACTGTTGTTTCCTTTAAGGAACAACTATTGTCCCTTCTAAAGAACAACAATGTTCCTATGGATTTTCTTCTTGTTGTTCCCTTTAAGGAATAGTTGTTGTTCCCTCCAAAAGAACAGTTGACGTTCCCTCTAAGGAACAACAATTTTGTGTACAGACTTTCGTGTTGTTCCCTCTAAGGAATAGTTGTTGTTCCCTCTAAGGAACAGCTACCATCCCCTCTAAGGAATAGAAGTTCCTTGTATATTTCTTTTCGTGTTGTTCCCTTTAAGGAACAGTTGTTGTTCCCTCTAAGGAACAACTACCATTCCCTCTAAGGAACAACAGTTTTGTGTGCATTTTCTTTTTGTTGTTCCATTTAAGGAATAGTTGTTGTTCGCTCTAAGGAACATTTTTCGTTCCCTCTAAGGAACAAAAATTTCATGTGCATTTTCTTTTTGTTATTCCCTTTAAGGAACAGTTGTTGTTCCCCCTAAGGAATAGTTGTCGTTCCCTCTAAACAATAGTAGTTTCGTGTGTATTTTCTTTTTGTTGTTCCCTTTAAGGAATAGTTGTTCCCTCTAAAGAACAGTTGTTGTTCCCTCTAAGGAATATTAGTTTTGTGCATATTTTCTTTTTGATGTTCCCTTTAAGGAACAGTTCTTGTTCCTTCTAAGGAACAATTGTCATTCCCTCTAAGGAACAATAGTTTCATGTGTATTTGTTTTCGCGTTGTTCTCTTTAAGGAACAATTGTTGTTCCCTCTAAGGATCAGCTGACGTTTCCTCTAAGGAAAATTAGTTTCATTTGGATTTGTTTTCCCACTGTTCCCTCTAATAAACAATTATTATTACCTCTAAGGAACAACAATTTCATGTCTTTGTTTTCTGATTGATCCATCTAAGGAACAATTGTCGTTCCCTTTAAGGAAAAAATGTTGTTTCCCCTAAGGAACAATTGTTTTTCCTCCTAAGGAACAACTGTTTTTCCCTCTAAGGAATAGCAATTTAACGTCCAATTATTTTTCTTTATTTTTGTTGTTCCCTCTAAGGAACAACTATTTTTTCCCTCTAAGGAACAACCATTGTTCCCTCTAAGGAACAAAGATTTTTTTCGGCATGTATTTCTTTTGTTGTCCCCTCTAAGGAACAACAGTTTCAGTGTGGAGTTTTTCTTCTTGTTGTTCCTCTTAAGGAACAGTTGTTGTTCCCTTTAAGGAACAACACCTTTTTGTGTGTCTTTTCTTGTTGTTCCCTATAAGGAACAACACTCTTTGTGTGAGGTTTTCTTTTGCTGTTTTCTTTAGGAAATAAGCACTTTGTGAATAGCATATCTTGCCTTTGCTCACTCTTTATTATCCTCTATAGGGTAAGTATACAAATATATATGTAAGGATACAAAATTTGAAGTTTACTAGAACAAGAAAATCAAATATTATCATCTTTAATGAGATTGCTTTGTATTGATCAAAAAAGGAAAGGACACAACCATCTATATCACTTCACTACCCTTATTTTCACTATAAATCGAATTGATTGATTATTTGTACCATGTTGGTTCTTCCCTAACCCCTATAATTCTCTCTGTTCTTTATCATCAAATAACTTTAAGGGCATACTTTTTTCTATTGATATGTTTAGACTTCTTCCACCATCCCTACTCTTAAGGAGTGTTGAGCCACTCTCTCTATATAAATAGGAAGTGATGTCTAATATATATAATATATATATATATATATATATATATATATATAATATAATATATATAATATTTTATAGATATATATATTATATATATACACACACACACATATGTTTAGTAACAATTCTATGATTTTTTAGATGGAGGATACGGGGTCTCATCATAAGCCAGCCTACCATGATCATAAAGAAGCAGTGAAGTGGCATTCCCACTATGGCCACCACACCAGGGATATGATCCAATAGATGCATCAGAAAAATAAAGTCCTTGAAACAAGAGCTCTCATCATGAGCTGGCTTGCCCACCTTTCGCTCCCTCCCAGTCAATGGCAATGTGTTCATCTGGTTACCAAGCCAGCACATTGGTCTCTACTCTGACATCATAATGCACTTCCCTAATTATACATAGAGGATCATAGTTCCAAAGGGTGAAAAAGAAACTCTATCGAGATTATAAACACCTGTGGGCAATAGAAACTCTACTGATGGTATTGGAGTCATATTTTCAACATCAATAGTATTATAACTCCCTTTTCTTAATATTTACCTTTACTACAGAGAGATTATGTTCCTAATCTATTTTTGAACTTTTATGCATGCAATATCTTTTAAAAATCAATCATAGTAGTTTAAGTGGAATGATGAAGGAAACGTATCTTTCCCACATCATATGTCCTTTTTCCTTTACGAATCACCTCACGACATCTCCACACTTATTCATAATTTCCGTTATATGCATTGATTTCAGCACTCAGATATCTTTTGTGATCCTATCATTAATATGCATACCTTGCCACTTTTATCACCCTTGTACTTCATTTCTAGCACATCATTCCTCCTTTCATTCGATTGAAGGTGACCTATTATTTTTAAGGGGGGTGAGGAGCAACCTCTAGTGTAGTTATGTAGGCATGTCAGTCCTTTATTCGATTGTGTATGGAAATACAACATTCCATGATTACAGAGTATGTGGTACAATAGCAAGTCCTAGATAACAGTATTTATGCCTGTAAAGTATCATTTGAAATAACCATTATAACAACTTGTTGTTCCATAGCTAGGCTCTGTCTATTGCCAGTGATATCTCTTCTATACTATCTGTTTGTAGAATCCAGGCAGTATGGGAGGAAGAATAATGCTTAGGGAAGCACTAATACTGGTTGTTCCTAATGCAACCAGAGAAATTCTAGCCTGAGCTGGATGGATAACATATTTCAAACGATTTCAGCAACCCAACGAAGAAATTTCTATTGAATTCCTATAGAATTTACAGAACATAAAATCTATGATAAGAGGAAGGCAAATCACAGTGCAAGATGCGGTGATAGCTAAAGTGTCCGGATTACCAGCAGAAAGACCTGTATGGGCTAATAAAAGATTGAAGTTGCAGGATGCCATTACAGTCTTTAAGGATGTGGGACATGACTTGATCATCAAAGGAAAAGGAGTTTGACCATCATCCCTTGGAGAACTGTGGGCAGAACTAGCTAGAGTCGTCCAGAACTACATCACATGTGACGGGAGAAAAGACGTTAAGGGCACGTCAACTTAAACTCCTAGCAGTTCTAAAACAAAAATGTTCTGTGAATTTTCCTGCATATTTGAATTTTTATTGCATGACACTGCTTGAAGCATGAAAAAATCCCGGCATGTAGAAACAGTCGTGAGCCAACACTACTTGATTAGGCTGATAGTGAGTTACAACCTTGCCCTGCAGCAATCAAGTTAGGAGGAATTAGTTTTTTCCATTGAAGGGGGCCTAGCTCTGCCTGTGCCTAACTCTATTTTGAAAACGAAAAGGACTACCCTTACAGCAAACACTCCCCAAAAGCGCAAACATTCCGCTAGGGTGAGTACAAACCTAGAAGCAGCCAAAAAACCCTAGGGCAATATTAGCCAGCCCATAGAATTGTCTAGCTTGGGAAGCGAAAAACAATTACAGATAGAAGACCAGAAGAACCCTGAGTCGGACCATGAGGAAGAAGCAAGGCATTCTGAAGAAGAAGAAAGAGATGAATAATAACTCCCCTCAACATCAAGCCCCCTAGGTGATTTACTACATGATATCAAATTGGCCCAGATTTTGCCCAATATGAATGAATTTATACAACCCGAAAGCCTGCTCAATTTGAAAATTGGAGCAACCCAATCTACAAAGAACTCTGGCCACGATAGAATTATATCAGAAAACATAAGTTGTGAAGTAGAAACAAGGGCAGAGGTCACTCAAGAAGAGGTGAACCAAATTGGTGACATGCCTCCAGAAGAACCTAGTTAGGAAGGCCTAAATACAGAGAATGTAGGCCAAACATGAGAAATAGAAACAAATCTGGGAGAGGACACAGTTCTTGTAGAACAAAACCAAGATGAGCAACCAAGCTCGTTAGGAGTAGATACGATTAGCAGAACATTTTTTCCTCCTAGAAAGCAGAGAGACAAAATTAAAAAGCTTAGGAAGGAACAACAGAGGCTGTGGAAGATAGTTAAAAGGCTCAGGTGAAAGATAAGAAAATTATCAGCAAGGAAGGTTCCAAATAAAACCCTGGAAAAAATGAACACAACCATTCAAACTAAATTACATGGAATAAAAGCTATGAGGACTCAAACTGAGCCCATGCTCACTGAACTTATTAGGGAACAACATGCAACTTTTGCAGAAGCAGCTACCCAAACAGAGGTTATACCTTCTTATGACAGCTATTTAAATGGAGGTGGTACCCTCCTACAGCACAGCTACCCAAGCAGAGGCTTGGGCCTCCCACAACAAAGAAACACAGACAATAGATATCCATTCTCATAGCAGGAGTACACAGACAAGTACTCAAGCCAAATATATCACAACGAGTAGCGACCCCAGTATAGTGAATCTCCAAAAAGATTTAGCCCAGGCTCAACTTACCATAAAACATCTTGAGCTAGAAACTGTCTCCCAGCAAAAATACCAAGAATTACAGAGGCAATTTCGGGGCATGAATACATTAGAAAGTGAGACCTTCGATAAATATTGAAAGGCAGAGGAAAGAATTGAGAAAATGAAGCTCAGATTAGAGAAGATCATGATTCAAATGGATACTATTTGCTCACTGTACACTCATGTCTTGGCATGCAGATCCCCTGCTAACAATTATGCCTTATTTTTGCTAGAAAGATACTTGCAGTTGAAAATAAAATCTGTTAGGGCTGGAAAACCAATAGAATTAAAAACAATTGAGGATTTCATAAACTGTTGCAAACAACATGGGGTAAAAGTTCATAGATTACTGTGTGAATTTTATTTACATAATTTTGTATTAGAGGAAGAAATCGAAAATAACCCCAGTCCTTTTGTGAGGAATGTGCAATTCCAAGATTTTATTTCATTAATTGTTAATCAACTGAAATGGTTCAAGGCTCATAACACATTCCAGAGGTAGGAAAATGGACTGGACCTTTGGGTCAGAGGTGAACCAAAACACCTGTTACAAATGCTGGCCAAGCACAAAAGTTTGATGAAAAGGGAAGGAGTAATCAAAATCTTGGGGCTGATTTAGAAAGAGATTGTTCGGAAGGGAGTAGAATACTTCCTCTCCATTCAGGAAAGCTCCTTGGCTGCAACCAAGTTCAGTTGGACAATTTCCAATAGTAATGTACATAATAGAGAACAATTTAATTATAAAAATTTTAAATTGGCTACAAAATGCTTTGTCACTTATAGAAATCTCATCTTAAGAGAAGTTCCTTATTGGCTAGGTTGTCAATTCCGCAACCCTATTATTTAGTATCCTGCTGAGGGGTACAAGGCTATATATGAACTGCCTGAAGGATAGACAGGGCAAATATTTGAGCTCTTGGCCAAGAACCATGGTTTCAAACTACTTTACGACATTCCTTCTCCAGCGGATTCCTTGACTACTCAACATAAGAACTACATGGTTTTCATGAGGACATGAAAAAGGGTAAGCAGGGGAGTATGTTGGGTCATGGAAAAGGTATGCAATTACTATTAAAATCATCATCCTTTTCCTTTATTTTTATCCTTTCTATATCTCAATGTGCTAATCTATTAAGGAATTATGGTAAGAAATATAGAAATTATCTACAGTTGCGGTTTTGCTAATTATTACCTTCCTTTATGCAGGAAAACAACAAAAGGGACAAATGTTGTTCCCTATGAAGGAATAACAAACATTGACAAACTAAGGAAGGAATGCAGCAGTTGTAGATGCGTCCAAAAGAAAATCAATAGGATCAACACAAGAATGGAAATGATTTCTGAAGATGGAAAACTGTTGCGAATCCCTCAGGATCAAGAGATCCTGAGGGATCACATTTATCATTTATCTTTGTCCCCTTTCCGATTATAAAAAGAGATGTTTTGTAAGAAGAGGGGGAGGAGGAATTTCTGTATTATTGTAATTGTAATTGTATTCATAGACTCTCGTTGTCCAGAAGAACATGAATTTGTTGTAATGATTATTCAGTTTGATGATTAATATATAAGTAAAGTTGTTGTTCCCTCGCATTTCCTGAAGTAACTAGTAGTGTTTCACTGGCGGCCAAGGGCCTGATCTCTGGTAGATTCAACTTCTCTTCTTGTGTCATACAATTTCAATTCTTGCAAGTGTGATGGTTTGATATTATTCTCGCTTTCTGTGATTTTATCGCTACGCTGTTTATTATTTTCCAGTATTGACAAAATCTCTTTATTTGATATAATTTGCAAGATTGTCATTGATTCAGTTTACTTTCATTTCAAATCAATATTCCGCTTTATATAATCAATTGTAAATAGTATTAACTATTGATGTTGAAACTCTCATATTGATATTCATTCACTATTTAGATTAATTATTGAGGATTGGGTTTGATTTAGATTAAATCAGTTAAAGAGGGATGAGTTATCACTACTGTACTCTCAAATGATGTTTTTGTTACTTTGATGAATGTAAGATTTGATTTCAGGATTAAGTTTCTTTTAATTGCAATTGGAATTTACTAGATGCATCCATTTACTCTTGTATTTAAAAGATCTATATTGCAATTTAGGAGCATTACTCTCTAAGTTAAATAGCAGCCACATACTTTGTACACTCTTGAAATAAGAAGACTTGCCTGGATTGATAATTAATGTGAGGATAATTATGAGTTTGAAAAGGCACCTTTTATCAACCAACAACTTGTAATAAAATTCAAATTTGGGGAAAATTGAGGGAACTTGTTAGCCACTCAAAATCAGAATTAGGAGGGAAAAAACCCAAAGGGAATCTATAAAATCGTAAGAGAAGACTCATTATGATCATCATGGATTGTTATTCTCTCTTATTTTAGGTTAAGGCTCTTGGAGGGTTTTAAGACCACTTTTAATGATTGGTTATAGTGGTGAAAGATTCCACGCTAGCCAATCATTCTGCCTTTCTCACCATAGGGCCAAATTTTGGTTGGAAGATAATTCTTCTGAGGCAAAGCCAATGCAAGAATCTTATTTTCTGAGGCAATGCTAGACTAATCCATTCTAAGGCAATGAGTTATCTTCTAACTCAAGCGAAGGTTGTTTTCTAAGGAAGAAAGATTGGATTAAAAAATTATGAGCAAGTGATTTATCTTCTAAGTCAAGTGAAGGTTTTTTTTTAGGCAGCAAGGTTGGATTGGTCTCTATGAGACAATGGATCACTTTCTAAGGAGAGGGGCATGTTAGGCCCTATAATACTAGTGTAACCCTTATTGTTATTAGTACAAACCACTTATTATATTGATGTACCCATGTAGTGCCCATATTGTTACTATTGTGCCCCATAGAAGCCCACTATTGTTATTATTGTGCCCTTACATTATTATTGTTATGTCGGCTTTGATTATGTTAGACCCCTTAGACTCATATATATAGAAAGGAGGTCTTTTCATTTGTATCATCCAAGAATTGTTCATTTATGTAATGTAAAGGAGGTTGCCCCCTCGAAGAGGCTGAATTCTAAGGCGTTGATCTATCTTTTCTATCTTTTCTTGAGCTGGTTTCATAACACATGGGTTGGAAAGTTAGTTATCCATGGAAATAAAGAGCTAAAGAGACAAGAAAGGACTGACATTTTCTCTCATGTGATTGTGAATGGATGAAAGGACTAATTACAAGGGCAACAAGGTTTGGAGGCCACCTTCTAAGGTAGCGGAGGGATAGATGAAACTTGTTGAGGCAATAATAGGTCAATTTTTTCTTTATTTTTTTGTGGTAGTATAATAACCTATTGAGATAGTTGGGACTACAGGTGACCCAATGGGCCATGAATAGGAGGACACAAGGAATTATTAGGGTGCAAGTTAGCTTTGAGGATTGTTGATATGGTTTTGACAAGAACTATGACCTAAAGCCTAGAAACCATTATTTGACTTGACATCCCTGTGGGGAGATTGTTGACCTTGTAAGTATGTTAATTTCTTAATTCATAAACTCTACTTTATAATAGTTATTTGTGGAATCTACTTTTGTTTGGGTTCTTTCCTTTACTATTCTTGTATTCAATAAAAAGTGCCATTTCATATATTGTTGAACATTGCATTATTGTTATAAGGTGCAATTATTTCATGATTTATTGAAAACTCTAGATTAGAATTACACCCTAAGGGTTACCTTCTCGAGAGGGACATTAGATATATCTACATGCCACCTATCATTGCTTCTATCCATATTTCCACTACCAATGTACAACTTAACTACCTATATCAACCACTTATGTGAGCTACTTGTTTAGGGGAATTCAATCACCATATTAAGCATTGTCTTTCTCTATCGATGATCTATACATAAACTCTATTGGGGAATTGTGCATAATATTTTCTCTTTATAATGAATAAAAGTTACATCTTCATCTATATATGCAAACCATTACGTAGAAGCATATGTTTGAAACTAAATGTTGCTACTTCTTAACATAAAATCAACAATAGAATATGCATAAAAAATTCACATGTAACTATCCTTACTTTTCTTAGTGCTAGTTAATGTAAGGTCCTTGTGAGTGCCATTTACTTGATTTTATTCACATGCCACTAATTGGCATGAATTTTAACATAGCCCAACTATTGCAACTCAATAAAAACCTTGATTGTGACATTAGACCTATAAAATACAAACCATGCAATGAAAACCCAAAATGACCAAATTCACATTGTAATTCCCTTGAAATGATAGATGCCAAGCACTATAATATGAAATGAATCATTTAAAAGAATTGTATTGAACCTTAGTTGTGAAAACCTTTAACCGCAAACACGTGTGAGAAAAATTGTGTACAAAAGTCAAATTTTTAGTCTCTTCTTGAGATTATTCCTTTTCCTCGACCTTCGATATTCTTCTTCTTTCTTCTTGCTACAAATAAAACTTGATGATGTGTGTATGCCAATGAGGTCAAAGTTACTTCTATATTGATTCTTTTCATGAGGTTGAATAGGCCTCTTCTAGACCGACTTTCTCTAGTAGTGCGAACTTGGTCTTAGAGGTTACAAATGACTTTCTAGACACAAAAATAATATATTTCACATGTTACAACTTGCCCAAATGGGTCTTATACAAATGATAATGACTCTCTTGACTCGTGATAAATATTATTTTTACTTTAAAAACCCTAGGGGCATAAAATGTATACTTGACCTAATTGACCAATCGAATGGAACATAAAACCCATGCTTGAAAATAATATTTTTCTTTCTTATTTTGTTTGTTACATAAGACATACATAATGACATGAGTACAATCACAATTTTGAAGACCGAAACTAACATTTTCCAACAACTTGCATACAAAATTATAGAAGTAGATTTATATAAAAAAGGGAGATATATGGAATGTAATTTGTCTTTAATGTTTTTTTATCAAACCCTTTCTTTAAAAAACTGCAAACACATATTTAAAGAAAGGATAGAATATAAATGTTTGAAAGACTGCTAAATGTAAGTTATAGATTCACTTTTTCACTCAATATAAGTCAGAATGTAACCAACATCATAAGAAATTCACCAACATTAATGATACTCATATAGAGATGATCATGTCCCAAAAATCCATACAAAATGCTCAATTCTCTCATATACAACAAAAGTGCATCAAACAAAGGGAAATAATTCAAAAAATTAATAAAAGCATGGTTACCCACACGAAAAAATAAATTTCAAAGTTTGACTTCTATGCACAAATACATGCCAATACCAAATTGATGGCAAACAACAATGGCATTACAGTCAAGCTTTCTACATCCTTGAGTCGATTTGGTAGCCACCCCAAACCCTAAGGGAACATAGGAAATTGAAAAATAATAGTGATGTCATTCTTAGTAGTATTTTATTTATTTTTATATGAATAAATCGTGTTTAGAACAATTCTCAAACATACATAATCATGCCCGGGATTGAACCACTACACCTGTGGAACCAAACCCCCACACCTAACCATTGGACCACATCCTCTATAACGATATTCTTTGTTATCCTTCCTAGTCTGCCCTTCATCACATGGTTTCAATAGAGAAAATACATCTTGACAGTGGGCTTCAGCTAGATTTTGCACTTAGCATGTGCAACAAGAAAATCGAGGGATTTTATGGTTGGCTGGAACTTACTGCTCTTAGTGAAATTTTTTATGAGGGTACGAAGACTCACCAAGATCTCTTAATTAGGGCCTCACTCACGTAGTATACATTATTCTTTTGTAGGAAAAAGAAGTACAATCCTCATTTATTGTTGTTACCTTCACTTGAAGGGCACTCCACTATGTGGTTGAGTTTGTGCCTGTAGAAATTCCCACTGTAGATCAACAGATTATGCAATATACTAAAGCAAAATACAATATCTACTTCTACAAAAAACTTGTAGAAGCTTATCGAATTTGAGCAAGATCAAATAGAAAACATATAACTGAGAATGAGAAAGTAATCACACATGACCATAGAATAATACTCTGGGGAAAGCCTCAGCTAAAAACCCCGATCTCATTTTATCATAAAAGTGGAAATATGTTCAGATTACACAAAGCATCAGCTCACAAGCTATCCTGCTCTCAGTACAATCCAACAAATACAACTCACAGACTAAATAGGCACAAGATATGCCTTCTCTCAGCCCTACAAGCCTCCTATTTCCTTGTGTAGTTTTCCTTCGGGTCCAATGCTACCACCTGTGTGAATTGGCCTCATCACACACTCATCAAAGCCAAAAGTAACTGCACAATCTCCAAGGAATGAATTCCTTCTGCATGCAAGAGATATCCTCCATGGAATATTCCTACAACTGATAGTACACTGTCCCATCATCTGATCTCAACTAGGTCTCTGTCTGAACTGACATGCATGAGTTATTTATGAGAGAATATTTAGTTATCTAAAGTGTAGGAGTTACATGCATGCATGCATTAACTAACTGAACTCACAATTAGTTCAACAAACTATTTGAACTAATCTAATTGGAATTAACTAAGTTAACTGAGCTAACTAATTACAACTCATCTTGATCTCCTTTAATCAAGGGATAACTTCCTCAATCAATGCAGAAACTGTTCCATGTCTACACATAGACTTCATGTTTGATTTTCTACAACTAATTAACTCAATGTGAATTAATTAATTATTTTACAAATAGATGCTAAGATCAAATTCGAATTTTAATTCTCAATTTTAGTTTAGGGACTAACTAAAATTAGAATGTATCCCGAAATGATATTTATAGTAGTGCTAATTTTAGCACTTCTATTTTTAGCATTTCTTGTTGCTATTTTCAACACTCCCTCTCAATAAGAAAGTGATTATCAGTAACTACATTCTTGTCTCTGTGGAACTTGAACTTATATTTTGACAATGCTTTAGTCAAAATATTTGCATCCTGTTCCTCGATCGAAACATACAGCAACAACATGATCCTCTTGACCACACAGTCTCGAAGATGGTGATATCAGATATCAATGTGCTTGGACCTATTATGAAAAACTAGATTCTCATAGATTTTGATACAACTTTGATTATCGTAGTAGATCATAGTTGGATCCATCCTCTGACCAAACAATCCCACTATAATCTTTCTCATCCAAATGGCCTCACATGTTGCCTGACTGGAAGCCATGTATTTAGCCTCTGCTAAGCTAAGTGTAACTGACCTCTGTTTCCTGATGCACCAGGAAACTGTAGCTGAACCAAGGTTGAATATTCCTCCAGAAGTGCTCTTCTGGTTTGATGGATTCCCTGCCCAATCTACATCTGTGAAGCCCTGAATCTTCATTCCCTCTGTCTGTTTGTACCACAATCCATACTGAGATGTACCTCAGAGGTATCTCAGCACATGCTTCATTTCATTTCAAAACAACTTGGTAGGCTAAACCATAGCTTGACTCAACTGGTTCACCGCAAAGCATAAGTCTGATTGTGTGTTCACTAGATACATCAGAGAACCCACAAGTTGCCGATAAACAGTAGCAACTACTACCTCGCTTGAAGTAGCATCCTCCTTCCTCTAGTTCCCAGCTAGAGGAGTCTGCATGGGCTTGCAATTCTCCATGTGAAAGCGCCTGAGTATCTCATTGGCATACTTACCTTGAGACACAAATACTTCCCCATCTTCCTGCAACACTTCCATGACTAGAAAGTAATGCATAAGACCCATGCCTTTCATCTTGAACTCTCTTGCAAGGTCCTCCTTGCAAGAATTGATCAACTGATCATCACTTGTTAAAAGCAGATCATCCACATAAAGAACAATGATCAATGGCTTACCTTCTACTATGATGTGGTAAAGGTTCGCATCTGCTTCACTCTTGGTGAAGCCCAACCAGGTAAAATAGTTTTCGATCCTAATGTACCAAGAATGAGGTGTTTGCTTCAGCCCATACAAAGCCCTCTTGAGTCATCACACATGCGACTCATGATCGAAGGTCTAAAAACCTTTTGGCTGCTCAATGTACACCTCTTCCTCAATCTTCCCATTGAGGAACGTTGTCTTCACACCCATCTGATGGATCTTCCAACCCATCTGAGCTTATAGTGCCAACATCAATCTGATAAATGAGTACCTTTCTACAGGAGCAAAGGTCTCATCGTAGTTGATCCCCTCAACCTGTGAGAAACCACAGGCAACAAACCTTGCCTTATGTTTCTCGACACTTCCATTAGCTACCTACTTGGCCTTGCAAAGCCATGTGGAACTCACCACTGACTCGTCCTGAGGTCTTGGGACAACATCCCACACACTATTCTAAATGATAGATTTGTACCCCTCTACCATTGCATCAATCCAGACTGGTTGCTACACTGCCTCCTCAAATGAAGAAGGTTTGGACTCTACACACTCCCCAACTAGGGACATGTAACCAATGTACCACTCGGGTGACCTCCTCTGTCTGTGCTAAGAAGATGGTTGTCCCACATTCTCCCGTGCATCCAACATCAACCTGTCAACTTCCCTTGAGTGTTTCCACCCATCTTTGGAAGACTTAGCATGGGTGGATATCGCCACTCATGGATCCTTTGCATGCGGCTACTCCACATCAATCTGAGGCTCCTCCTCCTTAGGAACTGAAAGTTCCTCCTCTGCATGCAACTTGAGCTCCCTCTCAAGTGATACTCGCATGGATTTCTACTCCTCGAACTTCAGATCTTTGCATACCACTGCCCTCTGACTAGTAGGCAATAACACCCTATAGTTGTGGGGTGTATCAGTGTACCCCACAAGTATCCCCAACTCAACTATTGGATCTAGCTTCCTCTGGGCAGCTTTTGTCACATGGCAATAAAGCGATGATCCAAACATCCTGAAGTGACTCACATTTGGTCGCTTCCTAGAAAAGGCCTCCATAGGTGTCTTCATTCCATTCTGTTGTGGGTTATGGGGTGCCATCAACCCCCGTTTAATTCCTTCTACAGTGCAGAAGTCCTTAAAATATTGAGAGACATACTCTCCACCATTGTCGCTACACAAGGCTCTTATTTTCTTTCGAGATTCTTTCTCTGCCAAGGCTTTAAACTCACAAAACCTCAAGAAGGTTTGATCCTTCTTTTGCATAAAGTACATCCAACATCTACGAGAAAACTCATCAATAAAAATAACAAAGTACCTTTTTTTAGCGATGGAGGCTATAGAGAATGGTCCACAAACATCTGTGTGAACTGGCTCCAGGATTGCTCTAGCTCTACTGTCTCGATCCTAAAAGGAAGATTTCACATACTTACCCAAGGTACAACCTTTGCATGTATCTGTCTGCTCCAGTTTTCCCTTGGGAAGTCTGGTATAAATTTGTTGAATGATCTTCAAGGCCCCACGGTGCAAGTGGCCAAATCTTCTATGCCATAACTCGCTAACATCTTGGCTTTGCACCACCTCTGCTTTGGAACTCAATGCAGCACAATCGTCTACCTCTAGTTTTTAGAAATTATTTACTCGAATCCCAATCCTCCTGGTTTGTCTAGTACCAATATACCTCAGGAATACCTTTCCTTTACTAAAGACTACATCAGAGCCTTTATCTTCTAGCATAGCGATAGACACAAGATTCTTCTTCAGACCCAGTACATACTTTACATCAGTTAGGGTGAGAGGAGCTCCATGCTCCCTCTGAAACACAACTGTACCTTCACCTGAAACACAATACTTTCCATCATCACCCATCTCGATTCACATCTGGAGATCCTTCTCCTCTAGGGTATTGAAAATATTCTTGTCGCCGAACATGTGGAAAGAGCCTCCACTATCTAGGTACCAAACACATCCCACCATGGATGAAACCATGCATGCGATGAGAGAGAAATCCAACTCAAACTATGAAACCAGTGCCTCGCCGTCTGATCCCTTCGAGGATCCCTTCTTGGATTTCTTCTGTGGACAATTTTTAGCATAATGGCCCACCTCATGACAGTGAAAGCATCGCACTTTGGATTTGCCAAACTTCTTCCCACCATGGGAAGAGCTGGATTTGGAATGGGATGCCTTCCCTTTCCCTTTCCTCGCCTTACTCGCTAAGGCTAGATTTTCTTCATCATCTTGTTTTGTTGAAGATCCATCTCTGGTGCTTCTCCTTATATCCCCCTGCATTATATCCGACCAAAATCGTTCCCAATTTGGCATTTTCTCTCTTCCATTAACTGAGTCTTGGTAGTTATGCCAGCTCTTAGGAAGACCGAGGAGAGCAAGACTCACCATGTCATCATCGGCTTTCATGATCCCTACACTTCCAAGCTCATCCCTGTAGGTGGTGATCTTGTTTAGATATGTAGAGATTGTGTCGCCCTTTTCACACTTGATTTTCTGAAGCTTGTCTTTCAGTGCCAACTTCCTCTGATTGTTGCTATTCTCATATAGATCTTTCAATGTTTTCCACATTGAAAATGGTGTCTCCTTCCCATGGAGGCTCGAGACAATGTGGTTTTGAACTCCCTCCAGGAGGATTCTCCTTGCTCTAGCCACACATTTATTCCATTCCGCCAATTTTGTAGCATTAGCTGCTGCCAGCTTGGGGACTTCTTGATCAATGAAGTCCTTTATACCATTGTCCTCTAATACCACTTCCATGCAATCCTTCCAGGCTATATAACTCGAGTTGCCATCAAGGGCATACTCGAGTCTTAAACTGCTGAATGACGTTGGTGAAATTAAGATGTGATAAGAACTTTATTTCTATAATCAAGAACTTCAAACTTCGAACTTCTCCCTTCTTTGTATGTTGTTCTTCGCTTTGATCACCTTGCTCTAATACCATATAGAAATTCCCACTGTAGATCAACAGATTATGCAATATACTAAAGCAAAATACAAGATCTACTTCTACAACAAACTTGCGAAAGCTTAATCGAATTTGAGAAAGATCAAATAGAGAACATATAACTGAGAATGAGAAAGCAATCACACATGAACATAGAAGAATACTCTAGGGAAAGCCTCAGCTAAAAACCCCAATCTCTGTATTATCATACAAGTGGAAATATGTTCAGATTACACAAAGCATCAACTCACAAGCTATCCTGCTCTTAGTACAATGCAGAAAATACAGCTTACAGACTGAATAGACACAAGATATGCCTTCCCTCAGCCCTCCAAGCCTCCTATTTCCTTGCGCAGTCTTCCTTGGGTTCCAATGCTGCCACTTATGTGAATTGGCCTCATCACACACTCATCAAACCCAAAAGTAACTGCTTAATCTCCAAGGAATGAATTCCTTCTACATGTAAGAGATATCCTCCATGGAATATTCCTGCAACTGATAATACATTGTCCCATCATCTGATGTCAACTGGATCTCTCTCTGAACTGACATGCATGAGTTATTTATGAGAGAATATTCAGTTATCCGAAGTGCAACAGTTACATGCATGCATGCATTAACTAATTGAACTCACAATTAGTTCAACAAACTATTTGATGTAATCTAACTGGACTTAACTCAGTTAACTGAGCTAACTAATTACAACTCATCATGATCTCCTTTAATCAAGGGATAACTTCCTCAACCAATGGAGAAATTGTTGCATGTCTATACATAGACTTCATGTTTGATTTTCTACAACTAATTAACTCAAGATGAATTAATTAATTATATCCCTTCCTCAACCAATGGAGAAATTGTTGCATGTCTATACGTAGACTTCATGTTTGATTTTCTACAACTAATTAACTCAAGATGAATTAATTAATTATTTTACAGACAACTGCTAAGATCAAATTCAAATTGTAATTCTCAAGTTTAGTTTAGGGACTAACTAAAATTGGAATGTATTCTGAAATGCTATTTAGAGTAGTGCTAATTTTAGCACTTCTATTTTTAGCATTTCTTGTTACTATTTTCAACAGTGCCTATGAATTTGTGGAGTTTCTCAAAGACTACGGTCATTTTCTGCTCGTTTCTAGGTCTCCTCTTGGAGATAAAACCCTAAAAAACCATGTAAAATGGTGTTGTTTCATGAGCTAGGTTCTCTCTAAAATGGATTGTGGAGAATATGAAAATCAATCCCATTGTGGGGAGACAAGGATTTGTGAGGTGTAGGGTTGGATTTGCGAGCCAAGACGTAGGGTTTAGATTGCAGTCTAGGGTTTTATGGGTAAAGAGTTTATATATAACACATCAATGAGTGTTGAATAGAATATACGAACACATAGGAGTGGATGTCAAGAATTGTTAACATATGAAAACATAGGAGTGGATGTCAAGAATTGTTAACATATGAACGAATTAACATTGGAATGAAAATTGGAAGAAAAATGTTTTATAATTTAAGAGAAAGAAAAACATTAAGATTGTAGTTTTAAGTTATTTGGAATGATTTTTATACTGGCGGAAGAGTATATTGTAATTAGTTTGAGTCAAAATGATTTGACTCGTAATTAGTTTGCAAATTTTTAGGAACTATTTCTAAAGTTTATTAAAGTTTTGGTAAAATTAAATATAGAACTTAATTTTTTTTAAATTGAAAATTAGTTTTTGAATTTTTAAAAATTGAATTTCTAATTTTTGATTGGTGGATTACTAATTTTATGTGGTTTAAAATCAAATTTTTAGAATTAAAAATTATTTTAAAAAATAAAAATAAAAATAAAAACCTTATAATTAGCCAAGTGTTCAATACAATCGCTTACCGAAATTTTGTTTAATCGGATGTTTTTGGTTGGCTTTTACTAACCAATGGAAACTCAGCCATTTTAAAAAACAAAAGCAGCAATAACCTATCTATTTCCCTTTTTATCTAACAATTTTTATTTTTTTTATTATGTCAATTTTCAACTGAATTCTAGTTTTTTCTTCATATTTTCAATTTAAGATGATAAATTTTAAAGAGGAAAAAACAAATAACTCAAAAACTTTTTCCAATAATTCTTTCTAGTTTAATTACTTTTTAATTTGATTTATATATTTTTTTGTCTTTTTCTATGGTTTTGTTTAGGATGACAATTTAAGAAATTATTAAAAAATATAAGTTTTATTACTTTTTAATTTGATTTTTTTTTCAATTATAATTAATAACTTTTTAGAATCTTGTGAGAATTTCTTTCCTAATTTTATTAAGAAAGTTTTATTGATGTATAGTTACTAATTTTTAGGATCTAGTGACATTTTTTTTCTTAACTTTGTTGAATTTGTTTTATTTAAGCATAGCTTTTATAATTTCTTACTCCAAGTAAATAAAGAATTCAAGAAATTGATCTTATAACAAGAAATTGAATTCAAGAATTTTCTTTTTATTTTTTCCTTTAGTGTGTCTATCAAGTCAAAGGATTTGAAACTCCAGTTGGAATATTATCAAGATCCCACTTTGAAGTTTCATATTCTGTTTCAAGTAGTTGGAGATGTTGGAGATGAATCGACGTTTATTGGGAGGTTAGCCTTCAATTTCTCATAGGTTTCAATTGGTTTGTTAAAGTTGTTTTATCTTCTTTCCTTGAGAAAACAGAGAAGATTAGTCTTACCATGGAAAAAGTTAATGTGTGAATTGTTAAAGAGGTTTAATCTAATGCAACTTTATTCATAGTTTTATTCAAAGTGATTGTGTCAAATTCAGCTAATATACTATTAAATCACAAAGTTGTTGTGTTAAATTCAACCAATTTAATATTAAATCACAAACCATACACAAACCTATAATATTTACAAATTTTTTGAAAAGGGCTAATGATATATTTTATTTATTTTAATATTTAAATGTTTTTAATGTTTTTATTTTTATGATACGAAATGTTTTAGAAACTAAGTATTTTGATTATAAACTAAGTGTCTTGATATCCATCTATAGTTACTAGTGATTCAATTTATATAATTTTGCTAGTTATAATTTAGTTGTTAAATTAATAGTAAAACAATTGTTATTGCGAATCATCCCAACTCAATTTTGCTCTTCAAAAGAAAGAGAGGCCATTTGAGAGATAACAATAAAATTTTTGTTTCATATTGCCATGCCTTCACTGCCACAAACACATTGCATTCAACTCTATATCAATTATGTTCAATTTCCATGAACTTTGTAGGAGACAATTGGTTGTGAAAAATAATTTTCTTGGAATTGACATTTCGTTGAGTTAAACTAAGTTTCTCCATATCGATTTGAGCCAAACACTACCAAAAAAATAAAGTTATAAAGCTTCATTACACAACCAATGATGTAGGGCGCTCACCAAAAAACAACATTTTCACTTTCATTTCTGTACTTCTATGAATGCTTTAATTGATCATCTCACAGTTGAATCTAACAAATCATGTGGGGGCAGTTTTGCAAATAATATGACACATTCCCAACATTGTTGGACATAGATTTCAGTTGCAAAAACAAGACATTGTAGAGGCATTATCAAGAGCCAAGGGCAACCTTGCCATGTTATATTGAAAAGTATCATCATGATTGTCCATGAAGCTTGAACAAATTTTAATTTGAATAGGATATATGTCAAAAACACCAATAATTAAGAAAAAAATGTCCAACAACACTAAAATATTATTAATTATTGAAAAATCTTTATAAAAAACAATTTGTTAAAAATAACTCTTACTTGATCATATATTCCAAATTCATAAATATTCATAAATCATTTATGAATATTATATCTTAAAATAAATTAAATAATAATATAACGTAATATAAATACAAATAATATAATTAATAGCTCTATATATTAACATTAGCAAAACTTATTATAAACCACTAATAAAGAAAACAAACTAATATATTTTGACTCCGTTCTCAACCTAAAAACCACAACAAATTCTGTAAAATTTAAAATAATCCTAAAACTTAGAGGCCAAAAGGTGCCTCGAGAACAAAAATGAGTCTCTGCTCACTGAAATCGGCAGATGCACAATGGTTTCAGACGAGAATATCCGTCTTCAGAAAACAATAGGGGAATTGGAAATGGCCGTGGAATCTCTGAAGAAGGATATTGAAACCAAACAAAATAGTCCCCAGAAATTGATGTTAGAATGTCAACCTCCGTGGAGAATTCCACTTGCAGTTCCTTTAGCGAATGCAAAGCCAAAACGAAATGTTATGGTGAATGAAAGTGTTCGAATGGCCCTTAAGAAGTGGATGGAGAAGTGGTTAGAGAGGCCTTCATTAGGGTTTTAGGTTTTACATTCGCAGTAGTCTATAACGCGACTTTTTGAAAGTTTTTCCGGCGGATTTTTCCAGTCAAAATCCGGCAGTAATTCATTGAAATCCCAAGTTTAATAGCTAGTTTCTGCACAATCAATGGCTCCCAGGGGTTTTTCAGGGCGCTGAATCCAAATATGCAGTTAAAAAACCATTTTAACTGCTAAAAATTGAGATTTAACCTCATTTCTTCAGCCGGATTCCGTCACCGGAATCTCCAAAAAGTCGCATTATAGATAACTCCTTTACATTCTAATAAGAGGCTGGTTGGATTAAGTGTCAATCATATATCGAAACACTGTAAGTTAGTAGCTGATGTATTAACTGTGAAAGTGATAACTTCAATATTTGGAGTAAAAATCATGGATCTGGTTAATACTCAAAACTAATTCAACATTGTGAAAGTATACAAACAAGAAAAAGTAGCATTAACAATGAAAGTCACAATTGCAACATCTAGAGCAAAAATGATGGATGTGGTTAATACTCAAAACCAATTCAACAATTTGAAACATATATTATTATTATAAATCCCTAAACAATAGGGACAAATAAAAAAAATCAGTAAATTGAAACCATAATGCATATGGGCCAACAGTGTTGTAGATTGCACCATGTCATCCTACAGTTGGAATCTCAATGTTTTGTAGGATTTTGTTTTCCATCGTCAATTTAGAGCATATGCAACATTAGAAAATTCAATTCCTTCTGAGACAAATTATTACATATGATAGAGTTTGACAATAAAATCCAAAATCAATTGTCCTAAATAAAGTCACAAATTTTCTGAAATGAATTTCAATATCTCAAATTCCATTGAGACCACTATATTTAATCTCCACACAATATTCTAGAAAATTCCTAGTAGTAGTCAAATATCAAAGGTTATGATTTATTTCAAAAGTGATTATGCATTTTTTTCCATTTTAATTAAATTGATTAATTTTAAAAAAAATTATATGAACATGTTTCATATGAATATGAGTTGCAATGTCATATCTTGAGGTAAGTGTTTTGCTTCTCTTATGAGCCATTTAATTAAGTGTTTCTTCTATAATTTTCATTTTACCAATAATTATTAAATGGATGTTAGGGATTTAGTCTATATGAAATATTTTAGAATATTCTTAATAGTATTTTTAATAGTAATAACACATGATATTGGCACATAGTATTGTAAAGACACCTATTTAGAAGTTAAGTATCAATATAGTAAATTGAGGGTAAATGTAAAATGGATTTGAATCTCCATAGTTAAGAATATTGTTATAATATTCTTAATAATAATAATAATAATAATAATTTTATAAATTTCATCATTAAAATTCTATGGAATGAAATAACACATATTTCTATGAAGCCTTAAAATATAATAATGCATTGTTCAAATAATTATATTTAAACAAGGTTAAAGAATTAGGATAATATATGGATAGTATAGATAGTGAAGAGACAAATGATTATGATTTTTTTTTTAATGTTTAATAATTTATGCTATTCTTTTTCTTTATGTTGATTAAAATTGACAAAGAAAATGTCATGATTACTAAATCCAATAAGATCATATGTAATACTTTGATATTTGTCAATAACGACTTGGATGAATTATTTTCATACAAATATCTTTAAATCAATATTTATCAAGTTAGGTCCAGTGGTGACGACGATGGAACGACACATGGGCCGAGAGGGGATTCAATTGTTGGACACCTTTTTCACCAATTCGTCGTACAAAAGATTCTGCAGTTCAACATGGCAAAGAAAATGGCGGGGAAGAGTTGGGGAACCGACGACAAGGAATAGTTTGAGGTCTCGCGGGGTGAAGACTATTACATTCTTTCACGTCATGATGCCGAACCCTGCATCATCCATGTGGTGGAGAATGGCGGCCATCTCTGTGCATCTTGAATGGAGTATTTCAATTGCCATGGAAATACTAAAGATGAGGATGAGGAAATAGTCGTAGGGCAAAAGGTGCACTCCTATCGCTCGCCATCTTCGAGCTTTATAAATCTGTAACACGAATTCAAGAAAAATTTAAATAGTTGAAGGGCACCAAGTGCGCTCCTATCGCTCCCATCTTCCACCTTTATAAATTTGTAACTTGGATTCAAGAAAAAGTCAAATGTTAAATCATATTCAAGATATGGGATTAAAATTCCAGTAATAGAATCAAATGTATAACATATAAAGTTTTTAAATTAATAACTCATAAATAACAAAAATGTAACTGACTTATACTAATACTCGTCAAATCAATCCAATGGCTCAACTTATTTGAATCATCTAACACTAAAATAAATGGCATACGAAGACACACATGGCATGGGAGGGGAGTTCTTCCCAAAGGGAATGCCTTACGGCATAAATATTGAGATTTGGCTTTGATCCTAGAAAAAAGTTGTGATTTCCAACTTATCTAGGTAAAGCTACCCATATTACCAATGGAGCTATGGAATAAAAATTTGTTGAAGGCATTAAGGAACGGGGTTGGGGAGTTTATTGATTTGGAAGCATATTTCCAATAAAAAATTGATTAAAGGGTGATAAAAAAATTGGCCAAGATTGGCCCGCAAGAGGGTTTGTTAGAAGAATTGCAAATTTGTTGAGGAAACTGACACTGTATTCAACTCTTCACTACTAGAAAGGTCATTCTAAATGTTCAATGTGCCAAACATTGTTCATGTGCGGATGGAATGTCCTAAGCTTACTAGAAAGTGGATATATAAAGAAAAGATAATTGGGGATCCTAATAAGTATAATGAGAATATATTAACTTGAAACAGACTAAATTTGAGATGATGCTTAAAACAAAAAAATAACATAATAGAGAGCTAACAAGTTGGCACACTAAAATTTGGAAAAAGGGAGATTCAAGTTGGTTAAATCAATCCAAAGTTAATCATTGGAACTTCTCAAGTGATATAAAAAAGGTATGAATTTTTTTTCTCTAATTCTACCTCACAATCCCTTTTGAGATTTGAAATACCAAAGGAATGTCCTCAAAGACAAATATCCCTCTTTATTAACATCCATGGAGCAATGCTATTGTTGATAACAAAAACCACACCAAGTAAGTAGATTATAGCTCTCCAAATGCATTGACATCGTTAGTTGCTAATGAAAGCCTAAGATTACGAGGTTTGACTTTAAAATGTTGCCACATTTCCTCTATCTTCTTAAATACAGATCTATCTACATGCATTCGAAGAACACCTTCTTTACTTATGCTATTTTCATGGAAGTCCATAAATTGTGCTATGTGTTTGCACCTCAGAAATTGTCGCAAATGTGGAATTATGGGAATATAATGAAGAACCTTGCGAGAACCTTCTTTGTTAGTTGATCAGTTCAATATCTACTAATTGACATTTCAAAAGTTCTTTCAAGGCATGTTCTCCATAATACAAAATATTATCATCAAGACATGCATGAATATCTTGACATTCCAATTTCTTTCATAATGGCTTGTAAATCTTGGTATGTGAAAGGTAAAACATTTGTTGATGGCGGTAAAATAAATTCACCTAACAATATACAACATAATTAAAAATATAATACTGACTAATGTAAATAATATTAATCATACATATTGCATCTAAATTATACAAATGATTAACTAACAATAAAAATAGGGGAAAAAAAGAAAACCTTTATCATGTACTAAATGTGACAAAATATATTACATAACTTAGGAGTTGTGTGACACAAGTATTTGACAAGCCATTCATACCTTTAATTTCCCGCATTATTAAATGTCTACTGGAAAACAATATTTGTGCCATAGTCTTCAAAATTTTGATGATTATCATCATCATATTCTTCCATAGGATCATTAACTTGATTCTCAATATTCGCTTCATGTTCCTGAGCATGCGCCCGTATAACCACTTCCTCCTCCACGAGAAGTTCCCAAGGGGCGTTCCTTTATAATTACAAACAATCATGTAATATTAGTGTATATAACAAATAATAAAATGATACAAACATTTACAAATATAATATATTAAAATAAAGACAAAGACAGCTTAGGTGAGAGTAAGAAATGAAGACAACAAATCAATGATGAAATATCAACATCTACAAATCATCAACTGAAAGAAAACAAGCACACAAGTGTCACCATTATTTTTGGACAAATGTCCCTGGAAAAACCCAATGCGGGAAAATTAGTGCAGCTATTCAGAGGATTTTATTATTTTGTAGTTTTCATAATACAACTAGGGTGCCAGAAATGGCTCACCCAACAGAGAATACCCTCGACAGTAGTACCTCTCCTAAGAGACAGATATTTCAGCTGAATAATCTCCAAATGAACAATCCCATAACAACTATTGCAGCTTCCACTACTATGCGTCACTCTGATAGGGATTGCATCACCCTATCCGACTCACCAGCACACAGTCTGCCCCACGAAAATCCTCCCAGCGCTGCCTCTTGGCCCTACGTCATCTCTGCTATCCTCTAAAAAGCTACTTAAGCTTTTGCATCAGCCCTTAGACCCTTTGCATCACCCATGCTGGCCTCTTCTAGCTTTGGGCAGCTCCCAGCTGCCTCTGCGTAGAACCTAGCTGCCTCTGCATCATTCTCTCTAGGCTATGCACTGTCTCTCTGGTACCAACTCTGCCTCTCTGCTATGTATTCGCTGCCCCTCATTGTTGATCACTGATTCGATTTCTCTTAGCAAACCCTGCTCTACAAATTTGAATGATTGATCACTCTGGTGTGTTCTCCAACTGACCCTCAAGCCTCCTCTTCTACTTTTCTCATTGGTCAATCAACGATCAAGATTAAATCTCTAATCAATGGCTAAGATTAGATTTGGCTTGATCCATGAATTTTGGAACATTCTAACCCAGTTTTATATTAATACCCATTAATATTTTATTTTTCCTAAGTTTAGAATTAGGAACTCCATTAAAAATAATAATAATTTCAATATCTCCCAAACTAGTTAGAATCTGTCCAAACCATTTCTGGGTCTTGGAGATCTCATGTGCTTATCCTCTCAACCAATTTTCATGGCTAGAGCACATCTGATGCTACCCCAAATCAACAAAATTTATTCTACTAAATTCTATGGAAGGAAAATAATACAATAGAAACACATGCAAGCATTCAATCACAATGAACACAATATTTTTACTGGGGAACCCAACTATGAAAAACCCCTCCTTTGTTTGTATTATATTAGATGAGAAAAATTGATCTATTATAATAAAAAGTTTAATCCTTGAAGCTCATCCTGCATTGCAATAGTGATATCTTTCTCCTGAGTCTGCTCTGCAAAATACTTTGCCAAATCTAGTCCTCTTGCTCCTATTTCCTAGTGAAATTCTTGAGGGAATTGGCTCCTAAAGAATAGGAAAAGCCCCTATTTTCTTGCACAATTCCCAAGATGAAAGCCTCACCTGCTACATGGAGACAATGTACACTTTCTAGTATACAATTGAACTCATATTGACTCTATTCATCTCTAGTGCTCAGATATCTGAGCTTCACTAACTATAACTCCACTAGATTGCTAGATCTTAGCAATCAAATCATGCACAATCTACTTCTTGCCCACAAAATTGAATTGACTGACTTAACTAAGTGACTTGTACATGTAACTCTTGCTATATGTAACTCAAGTTATCCTACTAATGTGGAAATTTGAATTTCTCCATTTGATTAAGACACAAGTCAAATGAAGCATTTTCTTGTTACAACCTAACACTCTCTCTTAGCAAGAAAATGATTATGCACAACCCCAATCCTACTCTATGGAAATGTACTATAACACAATTAACACTCCCTCTCATTGTTATTTTTGCTACTGCAACAACTACAACTAAGAAGCATCCAAAAATATTGAATCAATTGTGTCTCTGAGTTGCACTTATCTCTTGTGTCTATGACTGCTACTAGCCTCTGCATTGTTTCTCAAGCTCTAACTGCATCAAATGGTATTGATCCTTCTACTACTGAATATTGTGTGCCCCTATAGAAAGGTTAATGATTCATGAGAAGAGTATATTACAAGTGTTGTTACTCTCATATGGACCTTACCCAAAAATTTACAGCTTTGGGACTAAGGCTCTACATCGCCCCACCTCACTCCTGGAGGTATAGTTGCATGCATGTTGAAATATACCTCTAGCTTGTAGACAATTTTAACTTGAACAACAATTTGTTTTACTTGTCCAAAAGTAACATTTTTAGATACAATTTTCCCTTACTGAACACCACATCATATCCACGGTCTTCAAGTACAACTATAGAAACTGAATTTTTCTTCAGACCAGACACATACATTACATTCTTTAAGTCAAGATGGTAGCCTGACTCTCTCTTAAAGGCGACGGTGCCAATCCATTTGGTACTATATCTCCCATCATCTCCAAGCTCTATGGGTAATTTTAGGTCCTTCTCCTCGAGGTTGCTGAAGAAATCCTTATTTCCTGTCATATGATATGAATCACCAAAGTCTAGGTACCATTCACTCCCACTTACTATGCTTGACATGCAAGCAATGAGGGTGAAATACAAGTTGAGTTTTTACGTGAGATCATCTCCTCCTGTCGTTGTTGCAAATTCCTTACTAGATTTCTTGTGTGTACACTTGGTTACATAGTGTGCATACTAATGGTAGTGAAAGCATTTACTTTTACTGAGGTCTTTCTTCTTACCATGGTTCTGGCTAGATTTTGCCTCACCTTGGGCTTTCTTTCCTTTGGAGTTATTTCCTTTTCTAACAGGAGCATATTCATCTTCCTCATAAGATCTGGATGACACTCCATCACTGGTATTTCTTCTAATATCCTCCTGCACGAAGTCAGACCAAAGTCTCCTAAGTTGGGAGCTTGTCTCTTCCATTAACTGAATCCTAATAGTTGTGCCAAGACTTCAGAAGACCAAGGAGTGCTAAGCTCACAAACTCATATGGTGGCACAATCTCTCCTACTCCTTCAAGTTCATCTCCAACCTGAGTGAATCTAGATAGGTACTCAACAGTGGTTTCATTTGTATGCATTGAAATGTTCTTGAGCTTATATTTCAATGCCAATTCCTAACATCACCATTGATTTCAAATAACTTTATGAGGGTTTTCCACATTGCATAAGTAGTCTACTTGCCATGCAAACTCGAAACCACATGGTCTTTGACTGACTCTGAGACAATCCTCGTGGCTTTTGTAGTATCTTTTTTCCATTGAGTGAATTGTTCTACATCTAATGTTGTTGGTTTTGGAATATCAGTTTGAGTGTACTCTAATACTCCATTGTCATCTAGCACAACTTCCATTTTGTCTTTCAAAGCAATGAAATTTGAAGTTCCCTCCAATGCATACTCAAGCCTCAATCCATAGAAGGACATTGTTCCTGCACTGCAAATCTGTTATTCAAAATTTCTTTGAGAGATGATTAGGAATATGATTTCTATGTAGTTTTCCATATCTCTAATACCATATAGAAATAAATTGAAATTTTCAGTTGCTAATGAAATAAAACTGAAATCAATAGACACAAATTTCTTCTACTAAATTATTCGAAAGGAAAAACATACAATAGAAACACACACAATCACACGCAACCATTCAATCACAATGAACATAGTATTTTTACTCGGGAACCCAATTGGGAAAAACCCCTCTTCTGTTTGTATTATATCATATCAGAAAAATTGATCTATTACAATGACAACTTCAATCCTT
Source organism: Pinus taeda (assembly GCA_000404065.3). NCBI lineage: Eukaryota > Viridiplantae > Streptophyta > Pinopsida > Pinales > Pinaceae > Pinus > Pinus taeda. Next base: position 53,060 of record APFE031747171.1, read on the forward strand.
GAGGCTTAACCTTCACTACAATACTAATCTCTTCCTCCTGAGTTTGCTCTAGAAAATACTTAACCAAATATAGGCCTCCTTCTCCTCCTATTTCTTTGCACAATTCATGAGGAAACTGGCTACTAAATAATAGGAAAATCCCCTATTTGGTTGCGCAATTCCAAAGAGGGAAGCCTCACCTGCTACATGCAAACTATGTACACTCTCTAGTATACAATAATAAATACGTTGACGCCTTTTTCTCCCACTCAACTAGGAAATTTGAATTCCATGCATGACTATGGCTAATTTTAGTAAATTGACTAGTTAACTGAGAGATCGGCGAGTTAACAACAATTACAACTACTCAATTGAACTCCTACTGACTCTATTCTTGATTAGAGCTTAGATAATTGAGTTTCACTTACTATAACTCCACTACATTGCTAAATTTTAGCAGCCAATTCATGCAAAACTCTACTTCTTGCCCATAAACTCGAATTGACCGACATAACTAAGTTACTTGGCCTGTCACTCTTGCTAACTACAACTCAAATAATCCTACTGGTATGGAAATTCGAATTTATTTATTTGACTGAGGCACAAGTCAAATGAATCATTTTCTTGCTACAATCTAACACACCCAACTACTATGAGAGTTTCAATCTAGTTTAAATTCCTTTGCAAATGGTTAGACAATTAATATGCAATTTGAGGTTCTATAAGACATTAACATCTTTTTTCTTGTACATTTGAATGAAAGAGATGTACTAGATTTATTTGGTAACAAATGTTATTATATTTCCATTTTTTTTTTTCAAAATGATGGTTATAATTTCCAAGTATTGTTTTGAGAAACTCATGCACAAAATGTTGGAGATGGATAACCAACATCAAAAATACAATATATTATGACTACCAAACCTTCTCTTATTTTCTTACTACTATGAGCTTTTCTACTACTTGTGGATCAATGCTTGTTATCGATGTTGAGCTCTATCCTTTTTCTAAATTCAAGGAACTCTTTCTATTTGAAATTATTCAGTGTTTAGAAAAGCATTTCATGTATTTAATATTTTTTATTATAATGGCATTATAGCCGTTGTACATGCTTTCTAAATTGAAATAGAATGGATAAGAGGAGGTTGAAGGGTCTAGAGAAGAATATTGAAGGAAAGGATTAAGATTAGACTTGAAAAGTTACACATATTCTAGAACATCACCAATAATTGGGTTAACTTGACAATCCTCAACAATGGGAAATCTAATTTATTAATTGTATTTGATGAGACAAATACAATACAACAGAAAATTTTCATTAAGATTCAATAAGTGATAGTTTCAAACGAAAATGGCATAAAATGGAAGTCAACTTGAAAGGATATCTTGGTTTATAATCTAAAATATTTTTCATTGGCCTAATATTTAAACAATGTTAGAAGTTAAGTATCTATATAGTAAATTGAGAGTAAATGTAAAATAGATTTGAATCTCCATAGTTAAGAATATTGTTACATGTTTTATATATGTGTTTAATTTATATATTAATTTTTTTATGATTAATAATAATAATTTTATAAATTTCAGCATTAAAATTCTATGGAATGAAGGGAACACATATTTCTATGAAGCCTTAAAATAAAATAATGCATTGTTCAAATAATTATATTTAAACAAGGTTAAAGAATTAGGATAATATATGGATAGTATAGATAGTGAAGAGACTAATGATTATGATTTTTTTTTTTTTTTTTTTTTTTTTTTTTTTTTTTAATTTTATGTTTAATAATTTATGCTAATCTTTTTCTTTATGTTGATTAAAATTGACAAAGAAAATGTTATGATTAATAAATCCAATAAGATCATATGTAATACTTTGATATTTTTCAATAACGACTTGGATGAAGTATTTTCCTACAAATATCTTTAAATCAATATTTATCAAATTAGGTCTCATGGTGACGACGATGGAATGGCCCATGGGCCGGGAGGGGATTCGATCATTGGACGCCTTGTTCACCAATTCGTCATACAAAAGATTATGCGGTTCAACATGGCAAAGAAAGTGGCGGGGAAGAGTTGGGGAACCGACGACAGGGAATAGTTCGAGGTCTCGTGGGGCAAAGACTATTACATTCTTTCACGTCGCAATGTCGAACCCTACGTCATCCACATGGTGGAGAATGGCAGTTATCTCTGCGCATCCTGCAACGAGGAGGGACTCAAACACTTGATATGTGGATGGGAATTCCAGTTGGTGTACGGGGTTGTCCTTGTCAATTTCCATGGAAATACTAAAGATGAGGATGAGGAAATAGTCACAGGGCAAAAGGTGCGCTCCTATCACTCACCATCTTCCAGCTTTATAAATCTGTAACATGAATTCAAGAAAAAGTTAAATAGTGGAAGGGAACCAAGTGCGCTCCTATCACTCCCATCTTCCACCTTTATAAATTTGTAACACGAATTCAAGAAAAAGTTACACGTTAAATTAGATTCAAGATACACGATTAAAATTCCAGTAATAAAATTAAATGTATAGCATATAAATTTTTTAAATTAATAACTCGTAACTAACAGAACCGTAACTGACTTATACTAATACTCGTCTAATCAATCCAATGGCTCAACTTATTTGAATCATCAAACACTAAAATAAATGGCAGAAGAAGACACACGTGGCATGGGATGGGAGTTCTTCCCAAAGGGAATGCCTTACAGCATAAATATTGAGATTTGGCTTTGATCCTAGAAAAAAGTTGTGATTTCCAACTTATCTAGGTAAAGCTAGCCATATTACCAATGGAGTTATGGAACAAAATTTGTTGAAGGCATTAAGGAATGGGGTTGGGGAGTTTATTGATTTGGAATCATATTTCCAATAAAAATTTGATAAGAGGGTGATAAAAAATTTGGCCAAGATCGGCCCGCAAGAGGGTTTGTTAGAAGAATTGCAAATTTGTTGAGGAAACTGACACTGTATTCAACTCTTGACTACTAGAAAAGTCATTCTAAATGTTCAATGTGCCAAACATTGTTCATGCGTGGATGGAATGTCCTAAGCTTATTAGAAAGTGGATATATAAAGAAAAGATAATTGGGGATCCTAATAAGTATAATGAGACTATATTAACTTGAAACAGACTAAATTTGAGATGATGCTTAAAACAAAAAAATAACATAATAGAGAGCTAACAAGTTGACACACTAAAATTTGGAAAAAGGGAGACTCAAGTTGGTTAATTCAATCCAAAGTTAATCATTGGAACTTCTCAAGTGATATAAAAAAGGTATGAATTTTTTTCTCTAATTCTACCTCACAATCCCTTTTGAGATTTGAAATACCAAAGGAATGTCTTCAAAGACAAATATCCCTCTTTATTAACATCCATAGAGGAATGCTATTGTTGATAACAAAAACCACACCAAGTAAGTAGATTTTAGCTCTCCAAATGGATTGACACCGTGTTGTGGCCAGCAACACCCCCCCTTGTTCATTTAAGTGTTGTCCAAAATACTAAATGAATGGGGACCCTTAGTTAAATTTTTAAGAAAAAAGCAAGAGTTCCCTTTCTTCAAAATAAGGTTACCATCATAAGCTTAGAAAGGTATTTTGAATATTTTTAACCTAAGTCTACGATAAGGTAAATATCTTTAAAACCGCGTTGCAAAAAAGATAGGAAATGCCTCCATTCCTCTATAATATCAGTATGCGCAAGACCCTCGTGTTAAGCATAACATCGTATCGGAATGAAGTAATACTCATAAGGAAAAAACTTCAAGATTTACCGATTTGCGTTAACACCGATCGCAAGATCGCATATCGCAGAAATGAACTGGCAATAATTTGGCAAACATCAAACTTCTGCGACCTGTGATGTTGCGATCGCTGCGATGGTGCAATCTGTGATGGTGCGATTTGCGATGTTACGTAAGCAAATCATAAATCACTTTATCATGAATCCTTCGGGCACGCCATTCAAAGAAAATCCACTTACCATAATGTGACTCAAGATCATGCGCTTTTAATGATAATATATGAATTAGTTGTCAGTTATTAAATGAAATGAAGATGCGTGCTTTTGTAAAGAATTACTTCACGTAAGGTGGCATATTTGATATATCTGTTGCATTTACAACTCTCCCATCACCTTTCTTAATCAGTCATTTCCATTTCACTCGTAATCTGCAGGAACGAAGAACTAAGACGATTCAAAGCCAAACGCAGGAGCAAATGGGAAAGAAAAATAAAGCTCAAGGCTTTGAGGCGAAGGAAAAGACGAAGGAGATGATGCCTTTGTATACAGACACAACCTGTAACAGAGACACAGGGATATCGACATGGGAAAGCATGTACAAGCTGCTTGAAGAAGAAAATGCTAGAGTAATGAAGGTTGATACTGTCGCGGGCTCACAACACTCTTCTGAGGCGTCCTTAGAGGGGCTAGCATGTTCATTTCTTCACCGGATAGCAGCAAGGCCCAAAATTCTACCATATACAGATATGATCAAGTGGATACTTGACAATGCAGAGATGAACAACAGAAAATTCAAGGTTTAAGGACATGGGCTCATCGGATCATTTGTTGCACAAGATTTAAAGCTTATGTATCATCTTCCTGAACCACAGGCGACTTACAATGCACAATTTGTTAAGAAATTTGTAGCAGAGAACCCAAACCTAGCAGAGACCACCAAAGATTGGTCCAGAAAAGAGGAGCCGCTCAAAAAGGACAAAAGCGGTATGTACAGCACTGGTTCCCTCACCTCTCCATATTGTTTTGCTGCGGCCATGCTTTGTAGATTATTTGGGATGCCAGATATCAATAAATTTTCGTCTGAATGGCTACCATTAATAGATGCTGCCACAAATGCCGATATTATGGATTGGGCCAAGATCTTTTTTGATAATCTATACACGACTGTTATGAATTACCGGTCTAAAAGATCCTTGTCTCAAAAGATCTATCCTCCTTTTTATCTGTCTGCCTATGCTATGGATTCTATTTGTTATGCGTCTAAATTTCCCACTATGGGTTGGAAATGGACTACCCAAGACCCATTACCTATCCATGTTTATCATAAGATGTTATGGGATTCCCAGTTCATCCCACACTTCTATCAGATTTGTCATGGGCTTATCTTACCCTTGTATAGAATGATGTATGATGAAGATGTTGGGTATACGACCAAAGTCCCACATTGACTAGAAGTGGGGAGGATCATGGGTATATAAAGATGGACAAATATCTCCATTGGTATGAGGCCTTTTGGGGAAAGTCCAAAAGCAAATCCATGAGGGCTTAGGCCCAAAGTGGACAATATCATACCATTGTGGAGATATGTGATGTCCAGAGTCCTTACAAGTGGTATCAAAGCCATGCCCCGAAGTTAGCCAAGTGGAGGAATCCTCGGAATGCCGAATGAATGTGGTGGGCCCTGGTAATATCACGATGGGATCCGTGGATGAGCTTGGCAGACGGTGTGCTCCGGATTCTCTTCATGGATGTGTCCTGGTCCCAACACGGTGAAGAGGAGTTGACCTCGGATAGAGCAAGCTCTCGAGGCAGGTGGTGCTCCATGTAAGGCGTGTGCTTCCAACGCATTGGAGCGGAGAATCCTGGTTGGTAGAGAGTGGACGGATGGATAATCGTTTGAGGGGAGGCTCGATGGTCCTTTGTTCGAGGTGAGGATTGTTGTGTATACGACCAAAGTCCCACATTGACTAGAAGTGGGGAGGATCATGGGTATATAAGGATGAACAAATATCTCCATTAGTATGAGGCCTCTTGGGGAAAGTCCAAAAGTAAATCCATGAGGGCTTAGGCCCAAAGTGGACAATATCATACCATTGTGGAGATATGTGATGTCCAGAGTCCTTACAGAAGACCCCCCGAGGTGCTCACCCGAGGCGCAGATAGACATCATCCCCATCGCAAGATGGTTCGGGGAATAATGGTTCACCTATATTAGAGTGTTTGGAAGCACTGTACCTCCACATGTCCTACCTCTATATATCCCCGATAAACTTTTGGCTCGGGAAATTGCATATCAAACTTGTTTAGAAGGTGGCCTGACCAAAGACCTAAAAGACAAAAAGAAGGCCATATAGCCTTAGTTTCCTGTAGCAAGTGGGCCTTCTCATTGTTCGATGTAGGACACGCTTTCACCGAAGTGGAGAACGTGACGTGTCTACAATTATTTAAATTCCCAGCAAGGCCATTTGACCCAAATAATGTTGCCCAAGGTTTCACAACGAACGTCAAAATAAAAGTATTCGTTGGAAAGAAAGATTTGTTTGATGATTTGTTTCAGAGTAGAAGCTCACTCTAGGAAATTTTGTGGGAAGCTTGGTCGAAGTTGTCTCCAGATGACCTGCAAAGATTCATGTTATAGAGGGAAAGAAGGCTGACCAGTGTTCCTATAGAGAAGCTGCGACTGCCTGCCAGAGAACCAACTCCCAGCATCAGCCTCAGTGGAAACTCTAGCACTTCCAGATCTAAATCTAACACTGTGCAAGGAGTGCCTGAAAATTCTAAAGGGTCTGGAAGCGACAAAGAAAAAAATGAAGAAACAGCTAAAGTTACAGCTTAGTCAAGTGCAATGTCACAACAACAAGTTATCGCCTCCCCGCTAAGAGATGTCCCCTCTCTCGTTATTAAAGCGCCACTCGTCACAACAGAACTAGACAAAGAATGGGAAACCTTCAAAGAGCTAATCAATCTTGAAGGGCAAGCCCCAAGAACTCCTGTGGACAATACACAAGTAGCGCAAGAAGTGGTTTCGACCATAGTCAGCAGTGTCACAGAAATGGAGCACATTTCTATCGCTCCACCTTCTGAGCTTCTACTTAATGTAGAAGAAATTCCCCCACTGGATGTATTCTATAGTCCCCAACATAAACCAGATAGAGGAAGAAAAGAAAACTAGAAAATACATTGTCACAAGATGCTGAACATTTGGACGTCTTGTGGAAAGACCCCAACAATAACCCAACTGAAAATCTTACTAAGTTGTCTCAGATCGCAGGAGCATATGCTTTTGCAACTATTGACAAGGCATTGGAAGTTCAGCAACTATTGAAAGAACAAGAAGATCAAATACAACTACTATAACGACAGTTACAACAAACCAATGCTAGTATTGAAGCTTCCAAACAGTTCGAGAAGTTGCAGGAAGACTTTCAGCAGATGCAGATAGGATATCAAAGAAGTCTAGATGAGAAAGGAAAGCAATTGCAAATTTTACAAGAAATGCATAAAGATGAGCCTAAGCTTGCGGAATTTATTTCAGAATCTATTAACTTAAATGAGCAACTTCTGCAGCAATAGGAAGAGTTGGGACGTAAGATATCACAGTGGAGTCACTATTGCGAGTTGAGCGATAAAATCACCAATCAAGTGGTGGAATTGCGAAGTGACTATGATCAGAGTGATAGACGAGTGATGGAATACTTAGCTTGGCAGGATGAAGATGAAGGGAAAAGAGAAAGTGCACCCAGAATAAACGAGAATCATAAATAATTTCTCTTTAATAAATGGGACGATCAAATCAGGCAGACGGAACAAGCACCGGAGACAGCGGCCACGCAATAAAACATTCTTATTAACTGTGTAAATGATAATTTACACAGGGCCAACTTAATCGAAGAGACCACCCTGGGGTACCTACCAAATAAACTACGATTGGAAGCAGAATGGAAGCAGAAGGTGTAGGAAAAGGGAAAAGCGATCCAGGCATTGAACAGGTTAAATTGGGAGTGTTACTGGGCATACTTGGTCGACCCGCATAGTCAATGGATGACTGTGAAATGCATCATAAACACGGCCGAAAAAGTAGTGCCAGCTCTCAGAGATTCTGTTTTCGCAGCCCAGCTCAGCGCAGAAGTCAGCCAACCGACTCTTCTCAAGCCCATGATGAACACTTGCATCTTTAAAGACCAAGTTCAGAAGTAGCCTTATTTTAGAATCTTGTTTTTTATTTTTTTATTAGATTAGAAAAAGGACGGTCATTTGAAAACCGCATCCTAAATTTTGTAAAGACACTATTATTAGAATTAGGAAGTAGTATTTTAACCCTTCTCATGCATTTAGAGAAGGGTCCAGAAATTTGTCAAGAACTTGTCCTCGGAACATGCACTCCTGCACCGTCAGAGGAGGTTTTGATGAATGGATGGATCGAGATTTATTAATGTTTTCATTTGATGTCTGCTACTGATGTTGCACTTTTGTACTCTTAGTAGATGTTAGAACAAGTAGAGATAAATCGTTTTGGCTTAAAGCTTATGAGTAGGATTAGTCATAAATGGTACTTTTATCTTTTGGCCATTTTTGCTTATATTCTTAAAGTGATATACAATTTTCAGTTGTTTATATGTTATTGCATGAATATATGAGTTACCATTTGGCACTTCTTTACGGTGGAGCCATTTATTTATGTCTGATATATGAATAACTTATTATGCGATATGTTGTTCACAACTGTTTTGCCTAACTTCTTATGCAAAGTGGTTTATCTTAATTGATTTGTATTCTTATAATAGCTGAATGATCTTTATTACCAGTTGTTGTTTGAAATCTCTTTAGATCGCATAATAGAAGAAATACACCGCAGGTTAGCGTAGATTAGATGTGTTGTTTCTCATTAGATTACAATAGCATAGAGTTAGTTTAAGAATCTGAATTAAATTAGCTTTAAGTACTCTTAGATCAGCATCATCCAACTCTACACACACACACACACCCTTAGATTGGTAAACTTGTCCCATTATCCCCAGTCGGACCCGCTATACCAAACGGATAAGGAGCTGCCAACCAAGGTCCGGACCGGGTGGGTATCCCTCTTATTGTCGACCCGATTTTTGGGGCTTCAACATATTTGGCACTAGAAGGAACGCCTGAACATAGTGTCTGTTGGAATTATTTTCAATTGTAACATTTAAATTAGGATGGTTGCTCACAAAATCCCCATTTGGAGTTGCATCCATGTTCCTACCTCTTCCAACACTCCACCTGAAGTGGTAAGATTCTTGTCTCAGGTAAAATTCAATGGTAAGAATAATTCTTCTGCTTTTAATCATGCTCTTCAATTTATTCAAAGAGTTTCAAGTTATGATGTTCAAAGAATTGATGAAGGCGTTTTATGCAAAATTTTTACTCTTACATTCACGGCGGAAGCTAGAAAATGGTGCAGAACCCTCCCAGTTGCATCAATTCACAGCTGGGACCAATTCGTCAAGACTTTCATTTTTGAATTTGATTGTTATGACTATGACCAAGTATATGATGAAATTGATTATCTACGGAAACAAGATGAATCTGTTAGGGATTTTAATATGCGATTTCATCTTAATTGTCTAAAGTACGATCTTGAAAGTGAACTCATAGATGAAGAATCTTCAGATTATGCTGAGCATTCATATCTGATCAAGCAGAAATTAGTTCGAGTTTTGTCTCATTTCTTTCTAATATGAATGAGAACTCCAATTTGAATATACAAATCGCTCATAGTGAAGAAAGTCCCCAAAGCCTAGGAGTTATCCATACTCTAATACAAGAAGACAAAAGCGAGAACGCTGGAGGGAAGCCTGCCTTGGAACCAGGAGATGACTTTGATACAAGGTCAGATAATATCGTTGCAAGTCAACAAATGCAGATGCCAAGGTTAGAACAACAAACTATTTCTCTTTCAAAAAGTATCAGTACACAAAGGTATGATCTAAAACCCGATGTCTATGTTGAATCTGATGAACGAAGATTTTTTCATGATGATATTTTTAAATGCGTTGCTTCAGAATCACACTTTTCTCTTTATCCTGATGTTTTTAGTGATGATAACTTTTCCCCTCTGAACATTAAAGATATTTCAAAAAGCACAGAGGATAATTCAAATAAGTCATCATTAGATTTTCAAGATAAAGAGATAGCTATAGAACATCCTTTGATTATTTCCAAGCGAGGATCACTTGAATTTCCTTGTCTGAAAATATATGACCAAAAGGAAGAATCTAGGGAAACTTGTAAAATTAGTTATGATGGTTACTTTGCCAACGATGATGTTATTGATTTATCTCAAGTAACCCATCAAAGCTCAAACAATGAGAGATATTCTAATTCAGAAAACATATCATTCAATCCTCATTTCAAAGCCAAAGACCATTCGCCTGATTTTACTGACCAAGACAATATCCCGATCTATGATTCATATCATGAAGAAACCCCCATGCCTGTTCACAATCATAACTTATCTTTTGATTCACAAGACCTGGCCAGTTCTTGTGAACAACAAAATATTACAAGCCAATCCCAGTTGTGTTGTAACTTTATTTGTACAAATAATCATTTCTTTTCTCACTTGCACTCATTTTGTACAAAATCGGATTGTGTTTTAAATTTTCAGACTTTTGATAGATTACTCTGGTATGTCGAGCACCTTATCAAAGAACATCCAAAAGACGAGCTACCATTTTGGAAAGCTAACCTGTGTCAAGGAAGTACAAAACTTCCTCTATTACGAGATCATCAAGCTATAACAGAAATTCATCCTTATTTTTATGATCCAATAGATATCCAGTTGGAAAGAAGTTTTTGCGAGAAAGAAATTTCGGACAAGATTCCAACTGAAGTTATACATTCTTATTCCTAATCGAACATTAATAGTCCAAGAAAATTTCCGTTCTTAACACTAACGTTGGAAAGTTACATACGTGTAGGAATAAAAATGAGAAGGTGGCTCCACTAGAAATATCATTTCACCTAGTCAAATTTTTCTATATAGTTAGGATAGGAGTAGGAGTAGTTTAGTTAGGTTATTAGATTTACTTTTAATAGTTGATAGGCAAAATAAGAGAAGAGATCATCCCTATTATCTACATAATCTTAGGGAATGTCTACCTCTCACTTCGTTAAGTATTTTTCTCCATAAATAAAGTTTTCTTTGGTTAACAGCATTTGACGTTTACAAAAGACACCTTTTTTCTCTATCAAGATTTTGAACTTCTGCTTCTATGAATGACAATATTTTTTTTTTTTTTGAAACTTGATCTTTATTATCAATAGAACTTTAATCCAGATATGATACTAGTTTCAACTCCAAAAAAATTGAAGAAAGCATTCTTAGTGAAGGAATTGTTTTACGTCATTACAATGAAAGGCATCAATAACAAAATAAGGGGTCCCTGTAGAAACAACTATTTCCAAAGAATCTCTATTATTGTCGTCCAGAACTTTCTTAAGGAAAGAAAATTGACTTCTTCCCTGCTAAAGGAAATCGCAGCATTCAGGGAAACAATCCAAAGAAAACACTATATCTCAAAGAATAAGAGGTCTCATCACGAGCCGACTTATCATGATCACAGATATTATAACTTGCTGACTTTGCCAAAACTGTCCACCAAAACAGGGCAATGACTCAAGATTGTTGCAATCAAAAGACAAGGGGTCTCATCACGAGCCAGCTTGTTCAGCAAAAGTGTAAATCAAGTGAATGACTGTGTCATAATTTGGCCACCAAACCAAGACATTGTTCTTTAGAGAATAAAAAAGGAAAAAGTGTCAAAATGGGTTTTTCTGTGAAAAGTTGTGAATAGCCTTAAGCAGGATAAAGGATCATTACTGGGTAATAGGTAACCCTGTCAAGGCTATGGATGCCTGCTGGCAGCAGAGGCTCTACCTGCGACAAAGAAGCATATTTAAAAGGCTGCTACACAGGGAAGACTTTATTTTAATTTTTATTACAAGACCAAGTAATGGCCGATGTAAATGCAAAGACAAGCTAAGGATACAAGTAATTAAAATAGAAAGAGGTTGAAACAAAATATCATTGACAGTTTGAAGTATAATATTTTTATCTTTCTATAATAAAGTTCAAGTTTTCTGAGAAATTTTTTTTTTTCAGAAGTTTGAAAAACGTCAAGAGAAGATCAAAGATAACTGGTTCTCCCAAGTGAATCGCCAATTGTTGTGGCCAGCAACACCCCCCCTTTTTCATTTAAGTGTTTTTCCAAAATACTAAATGAATGGGGACCCTTAGTTTAATTTTGAGAAAAATCAAGTTTTCCTTTCTCCAAAATAAGGTTACCATCGTAAGCTTAGAGAGGTCTTTCGAATATTTTTTAACCTAAGTCTATGATAAGGTAAAGGTCTTTAAAAATTGCATTACAAAAAGGATAGGAAATGCCTTCATTCCCTTATAATATTGGTATGCGCAAGACCCCCGTGTTAAGCATAACATCGCATCGCAGTAAAGTAATGCTCATAAGGAAAAACCTCAAGATATGCCAATCTGCAATAACACTGATCGCAAGATCGCATATCACAAAATTAAACTGGCAATACTTGACAAACATTAAACTTCTGCGGCCTGCGATGTTGCGATCGTCGTGATGGTGCAATCTGCGATCTTGCGATTTGCGACGGCACGATCTTTGATGTTACGTAAGCAAATCATGAATCATTTAATCACGAATCCTTCGGGCGCGCCATTCAAAGAAAAGCCACTTACCATAATCTGACTCAAGATCATGCCGCTTTTAATGATAGTAAATGGATTAGTTGTCAGTTATTAAATGAAATGAAGACGCGTGCTTTTGTAAAGAATTATTTCACGTAAAGTGGCATATTTGATATATCTGTTACATTTAAAACTCTCCCATCACCTTTCTCAATCAGTCATTTCCACTTCGCTCGTAATCTGTAGGAACGAAGAGTTAAGAAGATTCAAAGCCGAACGCAGGAGCAAATGGGAAAGAAACATAAAGCTCAAGGCTCCGAGACGAAAGAAAAGACGAAGGAGATGGCGCCTTTGTATACAGACAATGCCTGCAACAGGGATGCAGGAATTTTGACATGGGAAGGCATGTATAGGCTGCTGGAGGAAGAAAATCCTAAAGTAATGAAGGTTGATAGCACCGCAGGTTCACAAAATTCTTCCTAGGCATCCTTAGAGGAGCTGACATGTTCATTTCTTCACCGAATAGCAGCTAGACCCAAAATTTTATCGTATACATATATGATCAAGTGGATACTTGACAATGCAGAGTTACAAGGCAGACAATTCAAGTTTCAGGGACATGGGCTCATAGGATCATTTGCCGCGCAAGACTTAAAGCTTATGTATCATCTTCCTGAGCCTCAGACAACCTACAATGCACAATTTTTCAAGAAATTTGCAGTAGAGAACCCAAACCTGGCAGAGACCACTAAAGAATGGACCAGAAGAGAGGAGCCGCTAAAAAAGGACAAAAACGATATGTACAGCACTGGTTCCCTCACCTCTCCATATTGTTTTGTTGCGGCCATGCTTTGCAGGTTGTTTGGGATGCCAGACATCAATAAATTTTCGTCTGAATGGCTACCACTCATAGACGCTACCACAAACGCCGATATCGTAGATTGGGCCAAGATATTTTCTGATAATCTATACACTGCTGTTATGAATTACTGGTCTAAAAGATCCTTGTCTCAAAGGGTCTATCCTCCTTTTTATCTGTCTGCTTATATTATGGATTCTATTTGCTATGTATCTAAATTCCCCACTATGGGTTGGAAATGGACTACCCAGAACCCATTACCTCTCCATGTTTATCATCAGATGTTATGGGATTCCCAGTTCGTCCCGTACTTCTGTCAGATTTGTCATAAGCTTATCTTACCCCTACATAGAATGATGTGTGATGAAGAAGAAGGGAAAAGAGCAAATGCACCCAGAATAAACGAGAGTCATAAGGAATTTCTCTTTAACAAATGGGACGATCAAATCAGGTAGGTAGAACAGGCAGCGGAGACAGCGGCAACGCAGGCAAGCATTCTTATCGACTGTGTAAATGAGAATTTACACAAAGCCAACTTAATCGTAGAAACCACCCCAGGGTACCTACCAAATAAGTCACGACTGGAGGCAGAATGGAAGCAGAAGGCGCAGGACAAGGGAAAAGCGATCCAGGCATTGAATAGGTTAAATTGGGAGTGTTCTGGGCATACTTAGTCAAGCCACACAGTCAATGGACGACTGTGAAATGCATCATAAACTCAGCCGAGAAAGTAGTGCCAGCTCTCATAGATTTTGTTTTCGCAGCCCAGCTCAGCACAGAAGTCGGCCAACCGACTCTTCTCAAGTCCATGATGAACACTTGCAGTTTTAAGGACCAAATTCAGAAGTAGCTTATTTTTAGAAGTTTGTTG